>VXBR01002667.1:2002670-2070495 GCA_013400215.1 Cisticola juncidis | reverse complement strand
AAAACAGCGGGCGGGTGTGGGGGGCGCAGCCGCCATTAGGGTTAGTGGCCCGTAGGGGCCGTAGGGCTTGCCCACCCCGGCACAGGCCGCAGATGCCCCGCGTCCGCATCTTATACCCCGCGGCCACGCCCTCCGCGTTCCCATTGGTTACAGGCGTTCCATCCTCCCCTGCCATTGGCTGTGAGGGGGAAATGGGGCGGGGCGCGGGGGGCGGCGGCAGTTTCAAACGGGCCGCGTGCTCTCGGGAGCGCGCCTGGACGGGAGCGCGCCTGGAGTGCGCGGGTCGGGATCCGGGAGACGCGACCGGGTCTGGGGCTTGTCGCGGGGTTTGTGGGCTGGTATCAGGATTTGGGGGCTGCTGCCTGGGATTTGGGGGCTGGTATCAGGATTTGGAGACTGGTACCTAGTGCTGTGAGCTGAACTGAGCCTTCGTTCAGGTCCATCCCGTCCCACTGGAGGATCCCTGAATGAGGAACCAGGCCATTCCTCTCCCACCATCCCCCCAAAGCAGAGCTGTGCCAACCCCACCACCCCCCTCCTCCCCGTCCCATGCTGTGTTGGGTGATTGGTTTTATTCATCTCTGCCGTGCCCTCTCTTTGTGCAAGGCGGATGCTCCCTGCGGTGCTCCCCGGGGCATTCACCTCAGACCCCTCTGCTGCCTCGTGTTCCTCAGAGAGGCTTTTGTGTGTTTGTTTTTCCACTCTGAAATTTCCATGGAAAAGCAAGGCATTTTGCAAGCGCAAAGGAGTGTAAGACAATGGTGTAGAGCTCTTGGTCTCCCCAATTTCAGTTGTACTGAAATGCTGTGCAGGATTGGTCTGGTAAAGAGCCTCTTTAAAAAAGTATTTTGTATCTATTCAGAAAGATGTATTCACTAACTAAGAAGGAATAAATTGTGCTAGATATTAAGATTTTTACTGGTGTGCTATGGACACAGGCTTCTCCCTGCTTGCTCCCAAGTATCTGTAATCTTGGGTTCTTCTCCAGGAAGTGTTAAAGAAAATATGTTATAAAAATACATCTGTTTTAGAAACATTTTCTGTGCACTGTGTTAGGCTCAGCCTCCCTGTACTCTGTCACAGTAATCCGCATGGGCTGGAAGTCACTGAGGGAAGCAAGGAGCCTTCTGTCCAAAATGAAATCTTCTTAGGAGAAACTCTGACTTTCACCTTAACACCTGAGACCATGTATTCAGCTTAATTCCAGGGGAGAGGACACCAGAAAATACAAGAAAGGACTAGAGTACAAGTCCTTATGGCAACATGATGATGCTTCATTCATGATAGATTTGGAGCAGAATTTGTCAATTCCTGCCAAATTTGTGCCAAAATCAGGAGGGTGAAAGAGGTTCTCAGGACAATTAAACCCTTGATTCTGAACTGTGATGTCAGGAAGGTGGAGAGCTCTGCCATTTCCTCCCCTCAGGCTCCCATTTCCCCAGGACATGACAATCCCATGCTTTTCTGGATAAGCACAGGAATTAAACAAAATGCAGTGGTATTGGACAAACACTTTTCCACCCCAGTCTCCATGGCAACACCAGCATCTCTGGCATCCCTACAACATCTTTGGTCAGGGTATATTGGGAATGTCCCAGGTAAAGGACATTGGGAATGTGTACACTTCAGTTACGTGCTTTGTTTTGAAAAAAAATACTGGGAATGTATTTGACCTGTTCACAATCCAGGCAACGTCAGAGAGGTTATAAGGATGTATCATTCCACCAGCTGGAGTTTGGCTCGTGTTTCTCTCTACAAAAAGTGGTAAAACCACATTCCTTTCTGTAGCTACTCCCAAGATCTGTTATTTCAGTTCCTGGTGCACTAGAAAATCCAGGAGAATTAGTCATTTCCCCATTCCTCAGATTCAGCTCTAGGACAGGCCTGCGTAGCAGATGCTGCCAGGTGTCACACACCGTGCCCAGCTCGCAGCTCTCCCGTCCTGCCCTGCCACAGGGTCAATCATTCCCCTTCTCCTTGAAGTTTCTGGTTCCCGCGGACGCTGTCACTGCTGGTGCGGGTGGGGAGCACCTGGCACACTGGAGAGACCCGCCCTGGGGTGACCTCGCACTGCGAGGGACGGGAGGCAGGGGAGGCTGCGGGTCCCGGAGGCGTTTGGCGCTGTCCGAGGGATGCAGGTCCCGGCTGAGCGCGGGGCTCCGGGCGCAGTGCGGGGCAGGAGGGGACACGGAAGGGAGGGGACAGCGGGGACAGACAGGGTGGGACAGCAGGGACAGGAGGGCAGAGAAGAATTATACATGTAACTGAAAATCCTGGCCAGCGGCGTTTCCGTAGTGTAGTGGTTATCACGTTCGCCTAACACGCGAAAGGTCCCCGGTTCGAAACCGGGCGGAAACACCAGCCAGGGCGGCTCTTTTTTTTCTCCGGACCGCCGCACTGCTCTCGGCATCTCAGCTCTGTTGCCAGAATTATTTCATTTAAAGCCGCGGCACGGCACGGCAGGAATAATAAAACCGTTTTATTCCCCGGTTCCTCGAGCCGCGCCTGTCGCGGAGGCCGGAACTCGCGTCCCGGAAGCGGCGGCGGCGTCACCGGGACATGGCGGCCTGAGCGCAGCGCTCACCCTCTCTCGCCTCCGNCGGTCCGAGCCTCGGGCCGCTCCCCGGGGCCCGGGTGTGACACGGCGTGACAAGTCCCGGGTTTAGCCAGGCTAATCCCGGGGGGGCCGGGAGCGCACGGCCTCTGCCCGCGCCCCCGCGCTCCGCCGCTGCAGCCGCAGCGCCCCGGGTCGAGCAGCAGCCACCATCTCGCTGTCCCCTGCTGCTGCCAGGCTGTCCTGAGCGGGCACGGGCAGGTCCGGACACTGACTGTGATCGTTAACTGTGTTAAGGGGTCAAAAAGGTGAAATCTTGCACGTACATTGATTTGTTGTTTGGTTTGGGGTTTTTTTTTGCTTTCGCAGATCAGAAGGTGTCTGCAGTGCGTTCTCAAAATGCAGTATTCCCATCACTGTGAGCACCTGCTGGAGAGGCTGAACAAGCAGCGGGAGGCTGGGTTCCTCTGCGACTNAAAATAAACCCGTTTTTTTTACCCGGTTCCTCGAGCCGCCCCTGTCGCGGAGGCCGGAACTCGCGTCCCGGAAGCGGCGGCGGCGTCACCGGGACATGGCGGCCTGAGCGCAGCGCTCACCCTCTCTCGCCTCCGCAGGTGCGCGGGGATCGCGGCGCTGGGGCCGGGCCGGGACCCACGGGGGGACGNGGACACTGACTGTGATCGTTAACTGTGTTAAGGGGTCAAAAAGGTGAAATCTTGCACGTACATTGATTTGTTGTTTGGTTTGGGGTTTTTTTTTGCTTTCGCAGATCAGAAGGTGTCTGCAGTGCGTTCTCAAAATGCAGTATTCCCATCACTGTGAGCACCTGCTGGAGAGGCTGAACAAGCAGCGGGAGGCTGGGTTCCTCTGCGACTGCACCGTGGTCATCGGGGAGTTCCAGTTCAAAGCACACAGGAATGTGCTTGCCTCCTTCAGCGAGTACTTCGGGGCCTTTTACAGAGACGCATCTGACAGCAACGTCATCTTGGATCAGACTCAAGTGAAAGCTGATGGATTCCAAAAGCTCCTGGAATTTATCTATACAGGAAATTTAAACCTTGACAGGTAACATGCTATTAAAGGGGAATAGGAAATAAACTTTGTGGTAAGGCAGAACTGGATTTTTTGTAATAAGATCTGGAGAAACAAATAGCAGTGCATATGATGCATATTAACGATTTGAAGTTCACCTGTTTGTGTGCTTTAAAATACATCATGACATGTGAGTGCCAAAATAAAGGTGTGTTATGTGATACTTCACTTTTTGATAGTTTGAGTCTCCTGCCGTTTCTGTCTGCTTTGGGGGAAATTAAACATCCTGCATGATTACCAGGAGAGGGAAGGACAAGTGTGTGTCTGGGGCTGAATTACAGCAGTCCTTTACTTCAGGAACTGTGAATGTGGTACAGACTTAAGTCTGAGGGATGATGAAGATAGGCACAATTTTAAAAGTCACATTTGTTAGAATTTGCATGATCTGTTACTTAACTTATATTGCATTGCTCAAAAGGAATCACCGAAAAAGTGTTTTCCCTGATTACTGCACTGATTTTGTGCCTGTCGTGCTGCTTCACCTACAATGAGGATGCTTTTTTTCTTTCAGTGCCTGTTTCTCAGTGAAAGCGATTTATCTGTCATGAGGGAGGTGTGGCTACTTAGAAGTAGCAAGTCCAGGAGTTTTTACTTCTTTCTCAATGTCTGATGTCAAATGTAGGCTTAAAAACTGTGTTTTTTCTACTGAAGTGTGAAATTTCATAATCAATAATTTAAGTACGTAGATGCAGAGTGGTTTTTTTAATTAGCTACAGGCATTAATAGCAGCAGAAAAACTGAAAAATAAAGTGTAGTGGTTTAAACGAGGACTTCCTCAGTGTTACTGGTTTCTGTGTACAGCTGATACAGAATTAAGACTGTCTGCAAATCGTTTTATAAAACAAGATTAATGCCTGCCACAGAGGTGCTGAGGTGAATGCACTCCTAGTGAATTACCTGAGACTTTGGCCAGAAGGTTTATGAAATGGTTTTTTTTAACGTATTTTATTTTCCAGTGTTTTATCCCTTTATTCTGGTATTTCTGAGCTGTTTGGACCAACAAGCCCATGTCTTGCCTCATCACCTTAAAAGTTGACTTAACTTACAATTCTAAGAGGCATGTAACTAAAATAAAATCCCCAGTTTGAGGGTCTGCAGACTCCACTGGACACCGACCTGCAGTTCAGGAATAATTGATATTTTAGAGCCTTGTGGCACTACAGCACCAAGAAATTAACTGTTGCTGTGTGTTCTCAAAGTTACATTTTCTGACAGTGTCACTCTTCAGCAGCAGTGTGTCCATTTGTGATACAGTTGGTGCAGAACAAATGTTTGCTGTGTCCAGAATGTTTCACCCAAGTCTTGTTTCCTTGCAGCTGGAATGTTAAAGAGATTCACCAGGCTGCCGACTATCTCAAAGTAGAAGAAGTGGTCACAAAATGCAAGATCAAGATGGAGGACTTTGCTTTTATTGCTAATCCCTCTTCCACAGAGACATCCAGTATCACTGGCAATGTTGAAATGAACCAGCAGAGTTGCCTCCTGACTCTCAGAGATTACAACAATCGGGAGGAGAAGGAAGATGCTGCTGCTGCAGAGCTGGTTCAACCACAGGCAAAGAAAGCAGCTTTAGAAAAGAAATCTCCTCAACCCAAGAAGCGAAAGAAGAATTTCAGCCCCCCCAAAAGCACGGAGAACAAATCCCTGCAATATCAGAACGAGGTGGCTGAGAACACATCCTTTGAGATGTTTTTAGATGCAAATAAGCTGGCCACCCACCTAACAGAGCAGGCTGCCCAGGGCAGCGATAACTCGGAGCTGCAGCTGGCAGCGGTGGTGGCCAGCGAAACGCTGGCAGCACAGGATGCCCTGGCCCAGAGCATGGCAGCCAAACAGAAACGGGCAAAGCCTCAGCAGAGCTGTGCCCTGAAGGAGCACTGCATGTCCAACATAGCCAGTGACAAGGGCTCCTACCAGCTGGAGAGCTCGGGGGAGGAGCTGGACCACAAGTTCTCCAAAGCCAAGCCAGTGTGCAACACGTGTGGGAAGGTGTTCTCCGAGGCCAGCAGCCTCCGCCGGCACATGAGGATACACAAAGGGGTGAAGCCCTACGTGTGCCAGCTCTGTGGAAAGGCCTTCACCCAGTGCAACCAGTTGAAAACACATGTAAGAACTCACACAGGTAAGCCACTGGCCGTGTCTCATGGGCTGTGGATCACACACAGCCTGGGAGTGTAGGACTAGAAAGATTCTGGCTTCTTCCTCCTGAAATTTTGTCTGCTGTTGCTGTGCATGCAGGGGTAGACCCGGTATCCTGATAACATGAAGTGTTTCAGTATTTTTCAGTTCCAAAGCATAGTTTCAATAGCTAGAGAGGACTTTATTAGTCTGAACATCCTGATTTCTAGATGCTTTCTCTGATTTCTCTGCTTACTAAATGTCCATCAATGCAAAACAAGCACACTTAGGAGAGCTGGCTGTCCTTTAGCTCTGTGGAGCAGTGGAGTGGCCAAAAACTCCTGTCAGTAGAGCATGAAAAGTGAGCTGTACTTGATTCAAGAATTTCTCTTGCTTTTTTTTAAACTTCAAAACATCATATATGTTCAAGAGTGAGCAAAATATTCAGTCTTATAACTTGTCCCATAGGGTCTTCAAAAAGGTAGAAAGTTTGCTGAATTACTACAACATTTGGGATTTTATTTTGTAGGTGTGCAGCTGAAATGTGTGATGGTGTTATGATCTCTGCATTCAGTAACATCACCCCCAGCTTGTGTCATATCAAGCATCCAGAGAAACCACTTAGGAGCACTTAAACGTTTTAATCCAGCATGTCTGTCTTTAAAAGATGAGGAACAGTGAATTGCTGGAGCCTGGGAGGATGCAGGGGAGAAATCCTGTGCTTGTCTTTCCATGTGTTCTGTATGCTGGAAAGCTCTGAGCAGAGGTCACAGTTTTTCCAGGAAGCTGTGAAAATTTAGATGTTGAGGAACACTGCAGGAGAACACCTTGCTCCTCCCGTGACCTAGGGAGAGAGTTTGAAATTCTGTCAGCCAGGGTCTAACCAAAGATTCCCACACGAGGTGGAGCTTGATTGTAGAATTCAGGGACAGTGCTGGTAGGAATGCCAGCTGTACTTTGTACCTCTGAGGGTATTGTCCCGGGAATTTTTGCAAGAGTGGGGAGAGAATTCCATAGTGTTGATTGCTCAATGGCATGCTAGATGTCTAATACTTTCAATTTTGAAGTTTTTCTGTACACTATTTACTCATGAGATTAGATTGTGCACTGCCACAGAGTGGCAGAGAAAGGTTTTTTTATACTTTCTGGGACTGCAGAGTTGCACAAGCCCTTACAGGAGACAGTTTACCACTAAGAGGACCTGAATAGTCAGAGAAGTACCTGTAAGATTCTGCAGCAGACATTAATCAGAAATTAGGGAACACTAGACTCTGTGTTGAAGACCTGTTGGTGTTGGACAAGCAAGAAAAAGCGGATTATTTCTTCATTTTAAATGTTCAGAATGGTGGCTAGACATAACCAGCAAAGAGTCTGAAACTGAAGAGGCAGAATTCCTAAAATAATGTGGAGAAGCTGGCACTATTAAGAACATTGTTACTTTTTTTATTTAACCCAAACATAATGTGTTAAGAAATAGTCCTATTATCCTCTGTGTTCTAGCATGTTCCACTTCAGTGGACTGATTACAGGATTGTCCAAGATGTTGTTTGTAAGAAGCATTAGAGCAGACACCTGAGCTTTGCTCAGGTCGTGGGTTGCAAAGCTTTCTTATGTAAATACAGAGAGCACTGAGGGTGTTTTCTTCACCAGGGGAGAAGCCATACAAGTGTGAACTGTGTGACAAAGGCTTTGCCCAGAAGTGCCAGCTGGTGTTCCACAGCCGGATGCACCATGGAGAGGAGAAGCCTTACAAATGTGATGTCTGCAACCTGCAATTTGCAACCTCGAGCAACCTAAAGATCCACGCCAGGTAGGCACAAGTGAGATCCTGCAAATGCTTATCCTTGGGTTTGTTTAAACAGAAACATTTACTCCAGTGTGAGTAAGAGTTACACATGAATGTGATTTCTACTCCTTTACTCGTGGGACTTCTCTCACAATGCCTAACAGAATAATTGTATGGAAGTGCTTGCTCATTAAGAAGGAGATTTCTGCTGGATGAATGTAAAGCCTGAGTCTGGTATTCTTGTTTTAAAACCACTTGTAGCATGAGAGAGGAGTTCTGTGGTGGGAAGTGAGAGAAGCTCTCAGTGCTGTCTGTGTGGGGCTTTTGGCAGGAGCAGGAAGGATATTCCTGTGTTAGGAGGAAGAGATTGTGATTCCTAAGAGTGTTAGGAATCACAATCTTACATTTCAGTACCCTGAAGTGCAGAGCACGCTGAGTCCCCATGGTGCACGTCCCCTGTGCAGGGTTCAGCTGCAGAACTCACGATGTGCCAATCCCGGAGGGACCAGGCCGTGAGTTTCGCTCACAGGACCTGCAGCTCCCGCCAGACCCAGCTGTTGCTGCTGGCAGGAGGAGCGGGGCAGAGCCCTCCCTGTGCCCTCCCTGCACCCTGAGCGCAGTGCCGCTGTTGTTGCAGGAAGCACAGCGGGGAGAAGCCGTACGTGTGTGACCGGTGCGGGCAGCGCTTCGCGCAGGCCAGCACGCTGACGTACCACGTGCGCCGGCACACGGGAGAGAAGCCCTACGTGTGCGACAGCTGCGGCAAAGCCTTCGCCGTGTCCAGCTCGCTCATCACCCACTCCCGCAAGCACACAGGTACGGGCACCACGGGAATCCACAGGGGGAGTTGGCATCCAGCTCCTCGCTCGTGCTGCTTTCCCTTTGATCTCTTTGGTTTTCTCCCACTGGACATCATCTCTGTTTAATTTTCATTTGTTCCTAATGTGCGTTCTGGTTTATGTGTTGAAATAACAAAGTGCTTGTGTTTCCTTTAGGAGAGAAGCCATATATCTGTGGCATTTGTGAAAAGAGTTTCATTTCCTCTGGAGAGCTCAATAAACATTTTCGGTCCCATACAGGTCAGTTTTCAGACAAGCTGCTTCCTGCACCATAAATTATTATCTGCTTTTACTCTTTTTCCTTTAAAATACAGTATACTGGTCTGTACTTGAAAGTAGAACAGTTTCTTAATTTATGTATCTCTTGGATAACGTAAAGAAAATATTCATAAAATATTCATCTGTGCCACAGCGTAGGTGTTGATGTACGATCGAAGCTTCACTTAAAATGTTTGGGTCCTCTTGCTTTGTTTTAAACTATTATTCTGGAAATCATTTTATTCTACTAGAAACACAGACAAAATAAGAGTTACAAAGTTGTATTTCAAAATAGAACATTGAAATCTGTTATCCTGTGTCTCTGACTGTATTTTTTTTAAACATCAAGATTGTTCTCACTGCCAAACCAACTTTTTTTCAGGTGAAAGACCATTTATCTGTGAAATGTGTGGAAATTCCTACACAGATATAAAAAATCTTAAGAAGCACAAAACAAAAGTTCACACAGGTGAGTTCTTTCTGCAAAGAAAAGTTAAGAAACCACATCAGTTCTTTTGCCTACCATGCTGAATAAATATTTTTGCTCATCCAGGCCTAAAACTAGAAAACAAAGGAATTTTGGGTAGTAGTTACTTTTAGGGCCAAAAGCATCTGTATCCAGCCTTGTTCAACACTGGCTCCATAGTCCTTGTCCTCTGTCCATCCTTGTCTATTGACCATAAATCCCTTGCTTCTGTCATAGGGAAGAGGGAGCAAATGGTGTCTGTGTACATCTGGACTGGGAGGGAGAGGGTGAGAAAATGAGCCCTGTGCAGAGACAGCCTGGAATTCAGGAAGGCCCCAGTGCAGCAGCAACAGGGCAGCACTGAGCGTGGAGAGGGCCTGGCAGAGCTGGAGTGATCCCAGAGTGATCTGGGAGAGCTGCCAAGGCAGGCCAGCTCTCATGGAGAGACAGCAGGCAGCCAGGAGCGCCTCAGCCCTGAAATAACAGACTTGGGAACATGATTTGCTAGAGGAAGGGTCAGATATCTGACGTGGCTTAATCACAGAGCCATCCAGGAGCAGTGGCTGGCTGCATTCCAGCAGGAAGACAGCAAGGAACCCACTAACAGGGTTTCAGTTAAGAATAGAAAGTTTTTCAAGTGACAGGATAAAATCTGTGATTCGTCCGGCTGGAATGGAGTTTAAAATGTTGTCTTCCAAAGAAGTTTACAGAGAAATGATACTTTGTACACTGCTGTTTCAGTTATTGGAGGATGCTTGGGCGTGGCTCTGGTTCTGAGAATTTCTGGGGTGGAAAATCTCAAGGAAACTTTCATGGCTACATTTTTTTCCGAAGATCCTTTAAAGGTTCATTGTAATGTTAAGGGTTTGTTATCTTCTGTACCATGCCAAGTACAGATCAGGTTGGAATGCATCATCCTTTGAGCTGTCACACTGCAAGCAGCAGCAGCAGTGATTCCCAGTGCTTACACTGTACTTACAGCTGGCCTGGCTTTGCAGCACATGGAAGCACCAAGATCCCTGTGATACACCAGGTCTGACAGTCATTGGAAAGGGAATTTACAGCATCTGTGCACGAGCTTTTGAACATTTCTTTCTGGTTTGTTTTTTGTGTTTCTACAGGACCTGAAACTTCTCCTGATTCTGCTGCACTTGATAATTCTTTCAATGAACAAGAATCCATTCAGAGTCAGAAAAGTCCTTTATCGGAGTCCATAGATGTGAAACCCTCTGAGATGTCTTTAGCACTTCCTCTCCCCATTGGGACTGAAGACCATCAGATGCTGCTCCCTGTGACTGGGAGCCAGTCCCCCTCGTCAGAAACATTACTGAGATCTGCTGTGACTGGATATTCAGAACCTCAGTTTATTTTCCTGCAGCAGTTGTACTGACAGAGCAGTGCAGAGCCATCCAGGTAGTTTGGTAGTGAATGTGGAAATGTTTGGTAAAATGAACACAATCAAATGATCAGTCATGCTCTCTGAATTGGATGTGTTCTTTGTTTTCCTCTGTGTAAAAACACCTGCATTTCCATTGTGCAGTGCTGAATTGTGCTAATCTACAAGCAAATTTCTATTTGTGATTAACACTGATTTCCAGGAGATGATTCTGGCGACACCTGCCTTAAGAATTCTCTGTTACATATGTTCGTGTACTTTGGAGTTCTCTTCCCGTGTCCCTGTTGATTTGATGTGTCACAATGTCATTTGAGAACAGATATTTTAAGCCATATTTGATAGTTTAGGAAGATTAACCCAGGGGTGTAGGGAAAAATCCTAATTTGGATGTATTAGTAAGCCTGTACTCCAAGAATGGTCCATGATGAGGGCAGATCAGGGCTCTGCTGAGCTCTTGCATAGATTTGCTGCTGGCTGCCAGAAGTGCCATCTTCAGAGCCTGACCAGAGGGAAAGGTTTGAGTGTATTTTCTTGACAAGAAAAGTAAAGGAGGGTTAACTTTTGTCTGAAGTGTGGCAAGTGGGAGGGTCCTAATGGCATGGATACTCCTGGGTCTTCTTTCCAACGAATTGCCTTTGTTTGTTTGTTTGTTTGTTTGTTTGTTTGTTTGTTTGAAGTGAATCCAGCATTGTTGTATCTTGTCTCAGATTTATTTTTCACATCCCTAAAACACCCTGGGTTTGGCACAAATAGCAACAAAAGGAGAGCTGGGACATGCATGTTGTAGATGAGGCAAAAAGATGCAGTGAGTTAATTAGTGAGACATGAATCAGAGCTTCATAATCCCTTTGTTTGCTGTAGTGCTGCTTCTTGTGCTAGATAGGAGGTACAAAAGAGGAAATAAATCCCACCCTTCACTGTGAAAATAATAAGTGAACACTACATGAGGAGGCATTAAAGAATAATACAATGGAGAAGAGTGATATTCTTCCAGGCAAGGTTTTGTTAGAGTTTGAGTGACTTGTTTTAATTAAAGTTTTTTGTATTGCTTTACCTCTCATGTCACCTGTTCACAGTAACTGCACAAAACTGGTACCTAGCAAGGCCCAGGTAAAGACAGGCTTTATAACTAGCAACAGAGATATTTAAAAAGCAACATTTTAATGTCTTGGTAGGGTCATAAAAGACTAGGTGACAATAGAAGTACTTTTCTACTCCATTTTGCCAGTTTGTGCCATTAGCAATTGTAAGCATTATTTATGTAATCATCAAACAGTAATGAAACAGTTGTGATACTGTACCAACAATGCATTTAAAGCTGTCCTTTGTTGGTCATTTCCTTGGTGCTAGCATTTATTTCCACCGATGCCTTGTGTCCAGACGCTGATAAATAGAAGAGCATAGAAGATACCTCTTTACTGATTCCATTCTACATGGAGTAATAATTAATCTGCACCTTAATTAAACAGACTTGTGAAAATTTTCTTGAAGGATTTCATTTAAAGAGTCTGAAAATGCTCCCTTGACTCCTGAGTGTGACTATAATTTTTTTTTTCTTTTCCTACATGTTTGTATTTGTAAAGTAATAGACCTTTTGCTGCTTTGCATTGATCATTTTAGTATGGGGCGTGTCTATAACCTGCTGCTTGGTCACATTTTATGCTTTAATACATGGTAGATTTGCTGATGAAGCCTACCATGGCCAGCAGGAATAGAGCCATGTTCAACAGGAACATCCCTAATCAGGAATCTCTTACACTGTCCCTACTGGAGCTAATTACTTTAATTTCTCTGCTTGTCTGTCCCACAACGCTTATGAACAGCTGATGTTCATAATGCTGGCAAAAGAAAAAGGATAAAGTTCTCTGGTATTTTGTTTTTTGGCATTTCCCTTTGTGTCCCCTCTTGTCTCTATCAGCTTCTGTAGTTGGTGTAGCCCCTGAGGGATTCCTCAGCCTTGCCCTTTAAGACTGAAGAACCACAAAATCAGGATCTTGACTATATGTAGCTTGTACTAAGCTTCCTCTTTGCTGTCTCTCTCTGAAAGCAGAGCAGAAATCTTGGGATAGGTTTAGTCATGAGTGCTGAGAAAGAAAACAGCTGATAACTTGCATATTTAAACAGCTTTGGAAGACAAACTGATGATATGCTGCTGGTACTGGAGGAAGAGCAGCTCAGGATAAACATATCCAGGATAAATGACCAGGAGAGAGAATAGCTCTGGAAAGAAACCTAAACAATAACTACATTCCTACATAGAAAATGCATTCCATAACAGTGTTTGTTTGGACTGGTTTTATATTTCTAAAATTATAGCTTATTACTGTATTCTTAGATTTCAGACTTTTTAAAAAAATACAGTGCTTAGATTTATACAGGATTTGTTTAGATACTTATAACAGTAACAGTTGCTTTATTAGTCATTTAGTTTTCTTTATAGACAAGAAGATATTCATTATTTTTTACAAGACAACAATTTTAACCTTTCTTAATAGAATACACAGGCTTGTAGTTTTGCTTGGAGCAATAATTTAGTGATCTGCACTCTTGAGTCCCCATCTGAGAATCTTGATTTTTATCCTCATCTTTTGTGAAGATATCTCAGCTGCTGAGGTATGATCTCTACCAACTGTATTCATTTACTAGAATATAGATTTTAAATAAATAAATATATATAAATATATATATATATTTGTAGGTGTGTTCAGGCTGTAGGTCTGGACTGTACCTTTTGCCAATAGATGCATGGAAATCAGCTGCACATGTAAGTCCTAGGCTTAAGGGTTCATTTTGAAGTACAAGGATTATAACAGTATTGGTAATTTCTGTAAGGGATTAATATGGGAGAGCATGGAATCTTTTTAGTCATGTGTCCTTGCAAAAGAAAAGAAGGAATTTCAATAATTCTGTTAAGAGTAATACAAAGAATGTGAGATGTTTTGTCACACTGCTGTTTCAGTCAATTTTGCACTGAAGTTGGTGCAAGTTCTGCCTGAATAGCTTATCTGCATCTCTAAATCTCTGAATTGACTGTTTGGAAGTCCTTAGGTGAGAATAGCTCTTTGTATCACATTGACTTCTAAATTAGTGCCTCTAAGGGGGCATAAAGCATGACAACCTTTCTGAAATCATGTGCTACAAAACAATTTTCAAGTACAGACAGTTCCCACATGAAGGATTTCAGGGCTGTGATCCCGGAGAGGCTCAATAAGCCTTGCAGAACAAAGTTCAGATAAGGACTAATAACTGATTTTTTTGGTTAAATTATTTTTAAAGTATCTGTCATGTATATACAATTTTTCCTCTGTTATTTGTATATACCTCAACTCTCAATTTTATAATCCCCTGGGAAGGGAGGGAGTTGTACATATTTAGCCTGAAGTGTTTTATGTTAGACTTTAATAAACTTGTTTTATAATTTTCCCTCACCTTGTGTCTCCTGTTTATAACTGCAAGGGATAGGGACAAAAGCAGGAGGGAGCCAGTCAGACACAGCCCCTGTCACCACCCTGGCACGAGGGCCATGGGGGCCCCTGGAGCACACAGGAGGATTTGGGGACCCCTGTCCTGCTGGATCAGTCACTTGACTTCATTTGCCTCCCCTCTAAAACTGGGGGGTAAATATAGCCTTTCAGTGAGGTACAGTGAGGTCTGAAAGCTGAAAAAACGTTTTTCAGAGCAGGATTATGCTTGCTTTAGCTTCTGAATAACTCAGAAGAACATGGCAAAATAAATCTAGCCTGTGTAAATTCTCTCATTCCAAAGAACACAAAATATATCTTCTAAGAATTTCAAGGTCAGAGGAAGGAAGAAATAAAAGTCTCTGGCACAGGCCTCTTTGAGCAGTACAGGGTTTTGCACAAATAATTGGTTTAGTTTGCAGGAAGCTGTATACAAAATTTAGTAGGAATTCCTCTGCAGCCCTTTCTTACAAAGGAACATCAAAGAAAACTGTAACACATGAGCTGTTTTCAGGGATATTGTCAGTAATGAAGAGGGCTTTATGGACTGAACAAGTTGCTGTTAAACAAGGGTTCAAATAGAGTGCAAATACTTCAAACACATATACCAGCACTTTTAGTTGCCATTTTATCTGATATATTTTGACTGTGGTATTGTTGCCATCTTATCACATCATGAAAACCAACACACTGCTGTTGGTAGAGTTGGGTACCTGATACCACCTCAGACTAACAAATGTTATTCATTCAAGTAAATTAAGACATAATTTGAGCAATAAAATTAGACTGAACTTCATATATCTGACAAGGGAAAGGAAGATACACACAAAAAATACCTGTCTGAGTCTTGTAGTGATGTTTCTAGCAAGAAATTCTGTCACCAGTGTGTCAGCACTGACACTATCAGAGTGTCACCTGCAATGATCCAGAGCAGCACCACTCAGAAAAGTACCCACACAGGCTTATCTAATTATTTCAAAATTTAAGAATGCTCATAGTGTGCAGATTCTTGTCAAACCACCATGTTTGGTATATCCCAAACTTTAGTTATGTTGCTGCATCTTCCCTGTGGAGCAAGAGTTAAAGCAGAAGCTCCTCTCTAGACTGGTTCAGGGGTGATGTGTGGACTTTGTGCTCACCGGGGTCACTGCAGGCTGGGAGGGCCCTGTGCAGGTGTGCAGAACAAACAAACCTGCTCTGGGCTTAGCTCTGAGGCCTCTGAGGACACCAGGGACTCTTGCAGCAAAAGCCTGAGTAATTTGTGTTTGAGGGTGGGGGCAATGAAAAAAAAAAACAACCAACCAACCAAACAACAACAAACTTCCACCTACACCAGCTCTCCCAACTGCCCTGGTCACTTCAGCTGGGGAAGAGGTGTCCAAATGTCTTCCTGTTCCTACACTACCACAGTGATGATACAGAGTCAGAACAGCAGCAGTTACACTGCTACTTCCCAGCTATTTTTACTGAAATTACTTTCTTGCATTTCCCCCCATGCTGTGACCTTGTACATACAGTCACAGATCATTCTGGTACTTTATGCTAATATTTAACAGGCACATTGAGAGGGGCAAAGGATTGCATTAATGAAAGGTTTGGAGCAAAGCTCTGCTGTCCTGTTTGGTGACTTTTCCTGTTCAGGAGCATAAATTAAGTCACTTCTGCAGGGATGAGCAGAGTGAATGGAAAAAGGAAACCAGCAGAGTGACTCCCAAACTTACACAAAGTCTGTCCAAACCATTAAACAATGTTTAACTACCATTACATGCATATGTTGTCTTACTCATGTGTAGGAATTGCCACAGGGCTATAATGTTACAAATGTTTTTAGGCAGATTTCCTGAGATGAGAAGAAATTATGGTACCAGATTTGGTGGTGGTTTCTATTTGTAGTATAAGAAACAAGTATGTGCTACAATTTAATCAAAATTCCATGTATATCCCAGCAAAGTGGGTTCACCAGTTTTAAATTCTAGTATGGCTGTGATTCAATGCTTAAGTTCACTTACCTTGATTTCAAAAAAGTCACTATTGGAAGAAGATGAAAAGGATGCAATTGCTTAGGATAAGGAAAGAGGACACCGAGAACAGTGCTAACAAATGGATTTACCCAAAGCTCTCAGCTTCAGCAGGAATCTGACTCTGCAGGATACCTGATCTGCTGCCCAGCAGCAATCCTGGGTATTGCTTTTGTCAGTGTGCTCTGCCTGGGTACAAAGCTTTTCATAGTTACAGACTTCAAATAGATGGAAAATTATCTAGCAACAAATGTTGAGATCTTTTGTTTGATATTTTCTCTCTGTTGCCATTTCAAGCAGGTGTAGATCCCTCCTAGACTCAAACCCCAAAGAAACAACACGCAGCAAGTCTGACACTGATACAACCTATTTTACTGAAACCAGGAAGGCAAAGCTCGGCACAGGGAGTGCCTCGGGGGTGCTGCCTCACTCACAAATACTCCGAGACAGCCACGATTTCCAGGCTGGCGTTGGCGGCGCCGGGGGCCACGACGGCGGAGCGCGGGCTCCAGTAGCGGTGCTTGCCCAGCCCGTGCGACAGCTCTGCCAGGAAAACCTCCCCGTCCACCTCGTAGGGAGCCACGTCCGTGCAGTCCAGCTGCAGGCGGCCCATCTCGATCAACTCCCAGAACGCCTGGAATGCAGAAAAGCAGGAATTTGACACGTGGGATTTCTGCAAGATAGCACATGGCACTTAGTCCTTTCAGCCTGCTGATCTCCAGGGGCTCTCCTTCCAGCACCACCATATTATAACCACATCAAAAATCCCAAATCAATCAGGTGTCTTGTTCACTAATGGCTGTAGTCTTCCCAACAATGGAAAGAAATGAGAACAAACCAACCCCAGCCTTCTCAGGCGAGTTCAGAACCAAACACTTACCACACAGGTGTCTTTATCAATTTTGTTCCCCCAGATGTAAATATGGGAAAGTGTCGTGTTGGATTGCATTGCTTTTGCAAGAGCTACAAGTCCTTCATCAGTTATATTGTTGCTTACAATGGACAGCCTAGAAAACAGAGAAAGTGTGTGCCAAACCATAGGTTTCCCATCTCTTAGTTAAACATAAGAATTTAGCTATGATTTAGTCTTATATATTGAATACATATATAGAATTTTTCATTTATAATGTAATTATTTATTTGTATCAAAGCCAGTCCTACTCTAATATCCTTTTGAGGTTGCCAAAGGCAGTTGGCCTCTGGACTTACTCTATTTCTCAAAGCACTTTCCTGGCTCTTGCAGCCAGGTTGTTCACTGCTGGGTTCTTCAGTGTCAGTGACTTTGCGTGGTGGCCAGGTCTCATCTCCAGTCTGCTTTGAAGCCCAAACCTTGGCACTTATCCAGGCTGAGCTTTGATCTCTGTGAAGTGGCAGTTATTTTTATATTAGTGAACCTGCGAGGCTGTCAGAGGCACCTCGCAGCCGCCACCTCCTCAGTCTGCTACTTAAAACTAATGGCTTCAGGTAACACCTTTGATCAGCTTTTACATCCTGCCGGCGGGGGTTTAACGCGGCTGAAAAGACACCCTGATGGAGAGATTACAGCTCTTCTGGCTTCACCCGGAAGAGAACTTGAACAGAGGATTTTCTTAAGTGTTGAAGATCAGAACTAACAAATATAGTGCCTTATCCCAGGGTGGAATCTGATTATCGCAAAATTCTGAAGACCTGCAGCTCTTGTTTTCGTTTGTGCACCACAGGGACCTGCACTTCAAAGATGAAGAAAGAATGAACAGATCAATTGCCTCACCCTCTTCGAGTGAGTGTGAAAGCTGTGAGAGCTCTGAGCACACCTGGGGCTCACCTCCAGCACCCCAGGGTGTCTCACAGGTCTTGGAGCATCTCACACGGCAGCAGACACCGATGCTTAGTAAAGAAATCCCACCCAATCGCTCACTTTTTTTTTTTCCCCCCAAGAAAGAAAAATTGTCTAAAACATTTGGAACTTCCTGACTTTCCTATTCTGATCAACATGAGGACACAAAGCTGAGATGCCATTTCAGGCACTGCAAAGCCCACGTTTCTCAGCTGCAGTCTCTGGGGAAGCTGTGCAAATACTCACGCCTGCAGAGTCATGTTCATTGTTTCCAAGGCCTGACTCAGGTAAATGGCTCCAACATCTTCTATTCGGTTTGCACCAAGATCCAGGATCCTCAGGGTTTTGTTCCTTTTTAGTAGCTCTCCCAAAAATTTTGCACCATCACAGGTTATGTTATTACTGAAAGAGAGATGCACATTTTAATTTTTTTTGAGTTGCTAAGAAAGTGAGTTTCTAATGTGCTACATTTAATCACTCTCACCAGCTAAGATCGAGGTATCTCAGGCTGGAGTTTTTATAAAGGGCCTCACACAGTCGCTCTACACCAAAGTTTTTCATTTCATGCTTGCCCAAGTGTAGTTCCACAAGAGAAGAATTATTTATCAACATCCGAGCTATATGAACTGTGGTCTCTCCCTAGAATGATACACTCAGTTTTATTAAGCTGGACTTCAGGATAAGGTACAGTTGTTCCTCAGTAAAAGGGAGATATGCAACTAACTGCAAGATCTGGTCATCAATACTGCTCTATTTTGTATATTGTATAAAAATAACCATGAAACAGCACCATATGATAAAGAAAAGAAGAAAAAGACTGCTGCAGTGTCTTTCTTCTTTAGGCTCAGGTAAACAGCATCATCTGTGCTTCCCCCTCATTTCCTGCTGCACAGCATGGCTCCCTCAGTCTGCTGAACAGTGCAGGAAATCCATGTTCTAACAGCAGAAGGAACATTTGCTTCTCCAATACCAACCCCTCTCCATCAGCCCATTATTTAACAAATGTACCAACAAAGAAATTTCTAAAAATTTAACCTTCTAGTTAAATGGGTGCTGTTGGTGACTGCACAAAACTTGGCACAGAAAGAGAAAAATAATATTCCTGCAATCATTTTCTCCAGTTTATAAGGAAATTCAGAGAGCTGTGCAGTTCAGATGCCCATAAATACATCAGTACTGACTTGACTTATGCCCCTCTCTCTGAGCTGACTGCAGTCACTCACAAACCTTTTTGCTGGATAGTAAAGGACGAGTTAGGTTTATGGCTTTGAGTGATTTGTTCTGAGTCAGGGCTATGGCTGTTGCTACCAGACACTGCAGGCCCTGGAAATGAACATAAATAAACTCTTTAGAGAAACCTGTTCAGTGTATAGATCAAGCTATCAAATTACAATTACTATTATTTCTGCCTTCATCTACTCTGGAGGGATGGGACTACAGCAGGCAACTGCTTACAGACATGTAACAGATTTTCTGATAATATCAACGCCAACTGCCTATGGAATAGCAGAGTGAAATTAGACTAAGTAGTACAAATTACCTGGCAACTCAGAAAATAAAAAGCAAGAATAATGGATCTCAAAAATACTTGTCCCTTCAATTGATCCTGTATTTTGATTTTCCCGATTTATGATGCAAAATAAGTTTATGTGTGTTCCCCTAACATTTATTCACCAGATAAATTCATATTTAGTGTGAATTGGACAAAATTAAATTTTTTTATATCCTTATAATTTTCCCTCTATTTTATATTTATGCTGCTTTTCAAGAAGGCTGGTCTGTACCCAAAGCCATTTCATTTTAAACCAACTCTATCAACTCCCTACCAAGCACACACATACCAAACTTTTTAATAAATCCTACACTGCCTACACTTTCCTTGCTCATGTATTCATAATACTTTCACACTTTCTGAGGAGTATTCCCCCTTCTGGCTCAGAAGCAAATTCTGAATTTCCAGGAGACAAATGTAGGTTTTTATAAGCAATTCACAACCCCCACAGTCTCCCTGTGCACTGTGTAAGAAGTCTCAGTGCCCAGCTCTAGGAGGAACCACTTTGTCCAAGAGTAAATTGGGTGTTTTTTACTAAACTCAGCACTGCTGTGCTTATGTCCTTTATGGGTCAAGCTCTGAGAGGAGCAGCAAAGCTGCTGAGTGACTTTCAGGGATTACAGCACTGCACACTTTAGAAGGAAAAGATTCTCCAGGGAATAGGAAGCCCATTCTTCAACATGAATTATACAAGATTTAGCTTAACAGAAAGGAACAGCAGAAAAAACCCTCAGAAAATGTGCAAGCCAAGCACTTGAATTCCTAGAGAGACAATGGCTCTAAAATATCCCCAGTTCTGACTTCACAGGTGCTTTATGCAATGTGCTTTTCCAAGCACATATTGGAATATTATATATTGTGTTACCTCTGGCTGTCACAAAATCAATGACAACAGATGGCTTTTCCCCCTCATTAAGCACTGCAGGACCCTTGTAATACCCTTGAAAGACTTATGTCTTATTGCTGACAATTTTACTGGGTTACTCACCACATCACAGTCTCCAAGATCCAACTTCTCTAAGGTTGAATTCATTTCTAGCATTGAGGCAAAGAACATCCCACCTTGGTTTCCTATTTTGTTTCCAGTCATTCTCAGGTGCACAAGACTTTGATTGCTCTAGACAAAAATTTTAAAAATATATATTCCTTTAAGATGGCCTGGAAAACAACACTGTCCTGTTTTTTTTTTTCATGTGAATTCTGCTGGTTGTCCACAGAGACAAAACAACCTTTCAGAAGAATTGTGTCTAAGTGATAACACTGGCTCAGCTCTTGGCTCAGGCTCCCCTCCCTGGCACCAAACATGAGAATCTGCAAGCAAAACCCCTGTATTTGAAAACTTTTGTTTCTTCCAAGTTCATGAATTTCATCACACTCAGAAAATAATCCAGACAAATATTTCTACCTAAACTGGCACCTGAGATACAAATTGTATTAATGCTGATTTAAATCTGGTAAGCCTTGTATGAGCCCAGCATTGCACATCTACTGCACAGCCTTAGTGTTTTGGAGGCCTGTCAAATTTAGTTGAAATCAGTTCAGGGTTCAAAGACTGTGAAGGAGAAAGAAAGAGCTCATGTGAGTCTCCTTTCAGAACCACAACAAATCTTACACACAAGCCTCATTTCCTTGGAAAACCACATTAAAAATAACAAACTTGGGTTTATCCTGCTGCTGTAAGGCAAAGTTTTGAAAACATGTCTCTCTTGAATCAAGACAAATATTGGTGTCAAAGTACAGGCAAATTTAATTTAATTTTTTTGTGAAAAAAAAAGGAAAAGAAAGATGGCATTATATATTTTGTAGCATAGTGTTTTTCACACAGAAAACCCCAGCTGCAATAGTTGGGCTTTTTGTAGACAATTACATCTTTTTCTAGATAATTAAGTGTTAATGGCAGCACAGTGCAACTTTCTCTTGTGTGAAATCTGAGTTCTGGAGTGTGCCTTGGGAAAGCAGGCAGTCCCTGTGACACAGCAACCTGCTGAATGGAGCAAAGACAGAGGCCCCTTTCAGCCAGCTCTGATGCTGGCAGCACAGCCAGTACTGGCCCTCAAAAGCAAAAATATCAAAGGAGATGCCATTGCCCAAATCTCCCAGGCAAATACTCACATGGAGTGCTTCTGCTATCAGCTCTGCCCCACTTGTGCCAAAGTCATTGAACATCAGGTTCAGATACCGCAGAGTGGAGTTTTCCTTGGGAACAAACAAAGCAGGAAGCAAGGAGAGGGTTTTTCCAAAACATGGCTGTTTTTTCCAAAAAGGAGATGCACATACAAAACTCTTCCCTTTGCAGCGTTTCAGGCACTTCAGGAGTTGGAGAATAGTTAAAGAATGCCAAATTATGTCAGGTGATGAGGGCAAGGCATAAAACCTGTCATGGGGAGGGCCTTCATGGGGCCTCAGGGACCCTGTGCATGAGGCAGTGGTACAAACTAAAATGCACAAATTCAGGCATTTTGTGAACCTAACAGTGCCCCTCAAATTCTAGGAACACAGGCACAGGGTGACAACTCCCTATTTTCCATCTGTGTCCCAGTGCTTACAATGACAAAAAGGCTGCATTAAAATTCCCTGTGTTTAGGTCTATAAAAAGGCCATCAAAGATTATAAAATAGCTGAAACAAAGGCTCTGGCACACTTGACACAACCATTACCTCCTTTGCTGAATTGAACTGTGAGCCTAAAAGCTTCACAGTTTATTCCATTATTCTTTTCTCAGGACACAACAGCCACATAGCCAAAGGCCTTCTACCAGAAATTAAAAATCTCCACAGAGAATATAATCTGAGATTCTAGTAGGATGGATTGGGATGTGATAGTCAAAGTTACTGGAATTTTGCCAAATCAGCTCATTCTTGTCCCCAATAAACCACATATAAATATTACTATAGACAAATAAATTAGAAGCTGCTGAAAGATAAACATCTCTTGGCACCTGGAGGAATGTTGCTATGGTCTTTGCTCCAGCATCAGTCAATAAATTATAGGCAAGATCCAAACCTGAAAAAGATGAAGAATAAGGAATTCATATCTACATTGAACTGATCTCTTAACAAAAAGAAACAAAGATGCACTAATGCTGATCATGTTTTCTTCTATTAGCACAGAAATGTCAAACATAGGGAAGAACCTTACCTGTGACAAAGGCAGCTTGTTCTAAGACAGAGACAAGAACTCCAAGATCATCATCTGTAACTCTTGGCACAGGCACCGGATGATTATTTCCAGCTAATTTTAATGTGATTCCTTTTGTACTTCTGCAGTAACATAAAAAATGTAAGCACATGGAGAGAAGTAAAATGATAGAAAGAAATGAATTGTCTCTCCAGATCAGAGGTGTGCCTGTGCCTGTCCTCACTGGAGCTCTTGCACAGGGTTATCTGCTGCCACTCCTTTGGTAACACCACGACAGATAATGAGATCCAAGCAGCACCTCAGCACTGCCCTTTCTGCAGGCACTGCTCAGCTGCAAGGCCATGCACTGAAAGCAAGAATAATGAAGAAGAGGGGAAGGCATATGGAAATACAGATTATCTCAGAGGTTACCTCATCATCTTCTTTTTACTTGCTCTCCTTCCTTTATTTATTTTATCCTGCCCTCAGGATCAAAGCCTAACACAAACCATTTCATTTTCTCAGTTTTGTCCCCCCAAAGGACAATTAACTTCGATCCCAGCACTGTCCATGAGGAGAAGCAGTACCCAAACCCTTAATGAGAGAGAATTTGGGTGGTTAATAGCTTGTCAGGATTCAGAGACAGCTCAGGGAAGCATGACCAGCTGGAAGGTAACTGTATGCGGCCGAGGTTTTTAAACAGGAGTGAGACACAAAGAAGGGAGTTAGGATGACTAAAGACTAAACACTAAACACAGGGTTTGGCTTCTTTAGGGGACAGAAAGGCACCATCCTGTACATTTTTCACTTTTTTTGATTTCACTGCTTGTAAAGCTGCCCAAAAAGGATATATAGCTACAAACTTCTGCCAAGATGATGTCAAGATGAGTCAAACCTGGACTTCAGCAGTAAATGTTAAATTTGATTTGTATTTAAGCCTGAAACTGCATGAACTTTCTCATTTTTCTATTCCTCATCCTGCTACCCTGTTTAAGGCTTTCAGAAGCATCTGAAATACCCCGTTTGTTATTTTCTTACATTTCATCACTTTTATCAGTTTCTTGAAGCACACGAGCAATGAAGGGATTTTCAGGCTGGCTCAGATCTTGACAGGCCTGCACATAATGCAGGTGAAGATCTGGAAGAACCGACATGACCTGCTGGAAAACAAAACCAAATGTTACTGCGTCGTTTTAGCAGCCTAGCAACCAGGAGGGATCTGCATAACAATACAAATGGGCTCGGCCTGGAAAGGGTTACAACTCGTGGTTTGGAGTAACAGATACAGGAGAAGCATGGGGGAAACGGTGGGTGTGTTTTTGATGCGCCGTAGTTAGAGCACCGTGCTAATAGTTCACTTCAGAGTTGAAATTGATGATTCTTGTGGGTCCCTTCCAGCTCAGCATAATCTGCAATAAACTCAGAGATAAGAGTATCTGAGCTAACAGAGAAGTGACCCCTGTGGCACCTGGGCCCTGCGGGCCTTACCTGAGCGACGAGAACCTGTCCCCTGTCCCCAGCTCAGCCTGCGGTGAGCGGCCCGCGGTGAGTCCGGTAACCGGGCTGCTCCGGGCACTGCTCGGTAACGGAGCCCGTTCCCGGGAGGGTGTCCCCGAGCCCGTTCCCGGGAGGGTGTCCCCGAGCCCGTTCCCGGGAGGGTGTCCCCGAGCCCGCTCCCGGGGAGGGTGTCCCGGAGCCCGCTCCCGGGGAGGGTGTCCCGGAGCCCGTTCCGGGGGAGGGTGACCCGGAGCCCGTTCCCCAGGAGGGTGGCCCCGGCCAGCAGGAGGAGCGGGCGGGGGTTACCAGCCGCCCCCCGGTGTCCCCTGTGCTGGGCTGAGCCCCCGATGCTGCTCGGACTCTGCGGGCGGGGCAGGGCCGGTTCCTCGCCGCACCCCAAAGCACAGGGTTGGTCTCCGAGGAGACTTTGCAAAACTGTCCGTGGTTACACGGATCAGCTGCTCCTTCAGAGATTCCTGTGCTGGCCCTTTGCAGTAAATAAATCGCTCTGGTGATTTCACCACTGTCCTCCCAGGCAGGAGGGGGTGGGCTCCATTTCCCAGCACTGCCAGGAGCTGTCTGTGCTGGGTCTGTCTCAGTCTCCTGCACAAACTTCCCCCAGGATTGAAGAATCTCCCTGACACGAGGATGCTCAAACTATCTGGACATCCTGGAGGAGATCCCACACCAGCTCTGCTGCTGCCTTTCCCTTTCCCGTGTTTATGTGAGGAACACCACATTATCACTGCACTTCATCCTCCACCAGGTTACAGTGTCAGGATGTTAGATCTCAGTGAAAAACGCTTTGATGCCATTCCCAAAGGAATGTGCACCGTAAAAAATATATTTGTTCCTTTGTGTTAATTTTTATTTTATTGACACCCTTTTGCACAATCCAAGTTCTCCACTACAACTGAGTGTCACTTTTCCCTACCACAGTGAGAAGGGACATTCCCCCGGGACACACCCGAGCCTGGGTTCCTCATTATCGCTGGCATCTCGGTATTCGGGCAGGGAGAAAACAGCGAGAACGTGGGAACACTGACCTTTGTGTCGAGTCATAAAGATGGAATCCTGACTGGAAGAACTGCTCCAGTTCCTCACATCTTTTTTTCTGCATACGCTGGAAAATAAGAGCTGTATTTGCACAGAATCAATATGTCACAAAATGAGCAAAAGGCAATTTTAAAATGGATGTGATATTTTTAATGTCTTTAACTCCATGAATATTTGCTGCTCATTCAATAATGAACAATTATGCACCCTTGGGCTATGGTAAGTGTAAGAGTATTCATAGACATCCTTATTTTAGGGCTCAGAACACACTTTACTTTTTATATTATGCAATGCCTTTTTTTCCCAAGGAATTCTTTTCCACTGGTGCAGTTTTCTTCTTGAAGGCTATATTTACAGAAGTAGTAATTTATGCAAAATACTCACTTTCAGATTTCATTAATTTAAATTGCTCTCCCCTGCATTGTGCATACAAAGGAAATGAAGAAGCAGACTAATGTTTCTGCTAAGAAATAAAATTAAACCCATAAGAAATCTTTCCAGCACAGGAAACAACACAGATGTCTTTGCCAAAATTTCCACCATACTGTGAGGTCTAATGTGACATTAATGAGCACAATTTTCTGGGTTCATCTATCAACAGTAATGCAGCTCCACAGAATTTTCTTGGGAGATTTCTTCCCCAAAAAGATTACCATTTAATTGACATAATATATCTTTTTAATGACTGTGTCTAGATACCTGTGGAGGTGAAGGAACAGAAAATTTTAAATGCCTTGGACTTTCTGAAAATAAATTCAGTATCTCTTCAAGGGAGAGATTTTATCCTGGAGTCATTAGAAAGATTATGGTTGGGACAAGATAAAGGAATTAAATGTCTGCCAGAAGACATAAGCAAATTGCAGGCAGGAGCAATAGAAAAGGCAAGATCTTGTTCTGCTGCAACATGGAAATTCCATGGACTTCAGCTGCTCCCAAAGGCAGGACTGAAGGGACTCTTAATCTCTTTAGGTACACGGTGCAGCACCAGGCCAGAACTGTCACAACAGGAATAATATCAAAGCTCAGGCTTTAAAACTCATGTTGTTCCTCTGTGCTTAGTAATGATCCCAACAATATCACAGTTTATAAACCTTACTTATGCACTTTACCTCCGGAAATGATCAGTACCTTGTTTGGCAGTACAGAGCAGGATTCCAGACAGGCAGAACACAAGCTTCTACCAGGACCTGCATCACCATCCTGTCTTACAGAGGCGTAAAAAGCTGTTTGAAGGTATCTCCACACTTCTGCAAAACTGTTCACTGATGTTTTGACAATCTGCAGTTACAGCACTTTGGATGACTGCAAGCTGTCACTTCCTTGGTACTGCTCATGTCTGAGATGGCTTGGTGACAGTTTGGGATGTGTCTGTGTAGGACAGGCTTATTTGAAAGCATGGATTTGCAGGATGCAATTTCCTCCATGATTCTGGTTCTGACACATCATAACACCTTTGTTATTAAAAAGAACCATGATAAACATAATGTTGCTACAATTCTTGCAAGCCAAATTTATGTGCAACCATGTCTTTCCACAGCACTTGACAGGCAGGCAGCTGTTTGTCCCACACACATGATGTTCTTGTCTAGTTTTTCTTCTGTATTGCTCAGCTACCCCTTAAGCCCCTGAGTTTCATTTGCAGTGTATATAGAGCATGGAGCTGGACTGGGGCCAGCCACAGTGAGGGACAAAATGCAGAGTGGGTGGGAGCAGAACCCTTTGTTTAGTTTAACTGGCTGGACAGAGCTGCCTCAGGGAAGGTGGTGCATTCTGAGGCAGCTGATGAGGGCAGGGTCTCTGAGACCAGCTCTTCCCAGAGTTCCATCTGCAGGAACTGCTCTCTGAATCTGCATCCAGGGTGTGGAACTCATTTCTGTTTGGCTTTTGATTGATACTGAAATCTCATTAATATGCTCATTGACAGGAGAGAGCTGGGACTGCAGCAAAGTGGGATGGCTCTGTCCTGATTTTCCATTTCACTGGGTAACTGAGGCTGTTTTGATTGTTTGGAAATGTCTAATGAAATTTTTTTCACCCGAAGGGAAGGCAAAGTAGAACAGAGAGAAGGATGAATCAGAAAATGCCAAGGAGGAAATCATTGGAAGAGAGATTTCTGTGCAGACTGGCAGACATTTAGTAGAGGTGATAAGAGGAACAAAAGCTTTTTAGTGGCACAATTGGCATCACAGAATAGCAAGAGGGCAAGGGACTGAGCAGGGGGATCAGGAGCAGGGGAGAGTTTGCCAGTCTGTCCTGTGCTCTGGGGCTGAGAATGAGGAATCCAGCTATGAAAGAACAAGAAACCCCAATACTGAAGTTGAGTTCAGCCAGGAAGATTTGAAAGAATATGGACATTAAAGATAAACTGGAGAGAAAGGTTCAAATGGGAAAGGATTCAGAGAAATTCTCGTGGAACAGAGAAAAGATCAGCTTCACAGTTGGATCAAAGGTGGATTTGAGGAGGAAAAACACATGAAGACAAGTGATAAAGGTTGGTGTGATGCTGTTAAACAAACACGATGGTATTTCCTCATTAGAACAACTGTCCTGGCTTAAGTCACTGCTTGAAAAGCTTTCTTTTTAGCCCTAAATGAAGCGGGGGAACTTTGCTTTATTTCAGAGGTTTAAGATCCTACTCAGCAATTCCCTGCTGTCCCTGACCAAGAGACTCCAGTTGAAGTCCCATTTCTCCGAGCTGAGGCAGCCAAGTGCACTTTGCAAGTGTAGCTGAAACTGGAACCAGGAAGTCCAGGGTGACTCTTACATGAAATCATGGATTAAATGATCAATATGTATCAGCACAGCACAGTCAGCTGCTGGTTATAGCTGTGAACAGGCAAAAGCTGATGTTGGAAGGGTTGCATGGACTGAAAGCTGAATATTGATCAGCATCTGCAGGGAGAACTTGCTGAGGGGGGCCTTAGCAAGTTAGGAAATTGCTGCCTCTCCTCCAGGAGATTGCTGCAGCATGTAGAGATGCTCAGAGCTAATTGAGCAGTACTTTATCCCTCAAGCTGCCTCAGGATTTCTCTAAGACTCCTCACTCAGTGGGCAGATCTAATACCTTTACTTCCTAAAATACCTTACCAATGAATAATCCCACTGCAGTCCTGGAGCTCACGTGTGGGTTAACATGCTCCATGACACAAGTGACTGTGCCAGAATTTGGCACTTATTGATTGCTTGTATCCAAAATTCTTGTTAAAGTAGCTGGACATATCTAATGTACCATAGCTTTTTCCTTGCCCCTGAGACTTTCAAAGACACCAATTAAGAGTTTCTTACCTCGATTTTATGCTGATTCTCTATACAGGATTCATCTACACTATGAGATGGCATCAAAGGCCAGAGCAGAGGCAGGCCAGCTCCTTCTGTATTCTCCTTCCTGGACTAATCTGTAACATTGAGTTGTGGGATGGATGCCAAATTTCCCAGTTATGATTTCATTAATTCACAAAGAGGCAAAAGTTTGGAGGGAGAAGAAACTAAAATTTAAAACATGGAAGTTACAAGTATTTTCACATTAGAGGTATTTTCTGAGGCCACATTCACACTGCCCACCCACCTGCACCAACACAAACCCCAGCCCTTCCCTCCATGGCCAAACCTGCAGCGTGTTCCTCTGACCCCAGCACTGCTCTGTGGGCAGTGGCCTTGGCAGTATTCACAACATGAAGATTAAATAGTGTAAGTATGGCCCAGAGAATCTGAAAGAATGTTAATAAATGGAATGATCTATGGTGCAGAAGGTAAAATAACATTTTTCTCTAATTCAAGAGATTATTAAAAACTGCAGCCTTCTAAATCAGAGACACATAATGCCTGGTTCATGTGCTGCTCCCAAAAGGCCTTTGGGACACCTCCAACCTTCATCAACAGTCAAAACGAATGTTTCTTTTATTGTCTTGATTAAATCCTTCCATTTGCTTCCTCTGGGACTCTGAAAGGGCCCATCTTTGCATGCCCAGCTCTGCCAAGGCTGGCAGCTGTGTCAGTGCTGCCAACAGCTCCCTGAACCACAGGCAGTCCCGGCAGGACGATGGCTTGAGGCTCACATCCAGCTCCGAGAGTTCCTTGAATGCTCCTAAACCTTGGCAGAAAGCAGCCCAGCCTTCGTCAGAGATGTTGTTATTATAACTCAAATCCAGCTTCTGCAATCTGGCTAAATGGCCATCTTGCCTCAGGGATGCTGCAAGAGATGACAGACACAAACACAACTAATAAATCCTGGTAATTGCTTTAAAAGCTTCTCAGAAAAGAGAATGGTATTTTAATACCCAATTTCAGCAGTCAAAGAGCAAGATTTAACTCCTCAGCAACATAAAACCACTTGCTGCTGATCTCAGAAAGACAGTTTTATAACAGCTGAAGGAGTTCACAACACTTAAAGCACAGGTAGTTCAAAAGAAAGAAAGTATTGAGTTAAAAGTGTGTGGCAACCTGAAAACCTTGGAGTCAGCTGGAAGGAGGTTACATCAAGTACCGATTTTAAGAGGCAGACAGGCTTCACAAAGAGACTTAGAAAGAGGAAAGCAAAACTAGGTGAGGCTGCATGACAACAGCCACCTCTCACTGTGGGAGGGCCAAATACAACCTAAAGGGGTCCTTAACATATGACTGGCAAAGGAGACACCCATCACGGGTGATGATTTGTTTTTAAATTCAAAAGTATTCGGGCTTCACCTCTCCAGATCTGACATTCCAGGGCCTTACAGTTGTCACAGAGATATTGCCAATGTCAGACACTCAGATCCTTGAGTCAGGCCCACAGAATCAGAAGGGTGAGTATAAAATTAGCAAGTTCTTTAAAGGATCCTAGAATTTATTCCTTTATATGTTCCAGAATTTCTTGGCAGCTGCTAAGAGGTGGGTGAAAATATTTCTGGTTTAATTCTCCCCCAGTAGTCTGACTTCAGAAACCCACCTAATGGACTGGGAGCTGGTAGTGCCTGTATTCCTGGCTGTCAGCACAGACATTTTCTCTATAGTACTGAGCTGTAAAACAGCATCCAAGGAAAATAAAACTCCTCAGAGGCAGCTTAAAATATTTGATATAAAAAACAGATGCAAACCTTACATTTTCTAAATGATGCCATTTTTTAAATTATTGTTATTATTATTAATTGATACATGAAAGTGCTTAAAGATTTTTTGCATTTTAGCCTTTTCTGTTTTTCCACTGGGCATGTCCAGGACACACAGAAGAATGAAAGCCTTTTGTGGGAAAATACTCCCATATTTTCCATGTTTTCATTTGATTTATGCAAAAACGTGCTCAATCCCTGGAACAAGCCCCTTCTGAATTGTGGTCTAAATGCCCTGGTTCCTTGAGTGCTGGTAAATACCATGTTATACTTACTTAGAAGTGCCAAATCTTCATCCACCAGGTTACAGCTGCTCAGTCTTAACACTTGAATCTCTGTTGCAAGCTTTAGTGCTCCCAAAAGCAGCTTTAGGTTCCCACCAACGCACTTATTCCAAGAAAGGTCTAAAATCTCCAGTTCAGGAAGGTGAAGGGCAGCCTCAGCTGAAAAGATTAAGACCAGCAACTTCTGCTTACTAAGAGAAAACAACATGGCCTCAAGAGACACCTCACCTGCAATTCACCTGTAAGTAGGATCCTAATAGCCTGATGGCTTGTGATTAGAATAAATTCTTTTATCCCAATAAAAGGCAGACAAAAGAAAATAAGAAGGCACTGCCTGTAGAATTTATCAGGACTCTATAGTGAGGGGGTTTTGTCTTTCTATTTACATTATTGCCTTGGCCTTGTTGCACTGAATGAATTTAATTCAACAGCTTGCTACAAGACTATTTTATATCAATTTAAGACAGCAATTTTTTGCTATGAACTCATTATTTAAGGTGAGATGCTCTGTATCTTTTGACAGCTCTGATTTCCATGGTGTCACTCTTACATAACTGTAGTGGTATAAACATAATACTCTTTCTGCAAGGACCTCTGACCAGCTTAGCTTGCTCCTGCTTATGCTGGAGGCACTCAAGTCTTACTCCAGGTTTAATGTCACTAGTAAACAGTACGAAATACAAGTGCACAAGACACAGTAACTTAGAAATCCTTCTGTACTAAGACTTCATGTGCCATATGGAACACCTATCAAAGGCCAGTAATCCATAGAGATTTGCAATAAGTAGGCAAAAGAGGCTGAATTTACATATCCTGTGTTGGACTGGACTTTTCTTCACAGCTTTGCAGTATCTTTTGCACCACTGCAGTCATTTCCTCCATTGCCCCATGCTGAACCCTACCCCAGAAAGTTTCTACTGAAATTTTCACCTGCAGTGAGGTGAAAAACCCTCAGTCAAAGTTTTACCCTACTGAGTGAAATGTAACATCCAGACTACGATTACAGCATAACATAACATCATGTTTTTCTTTTTTTCCCCAAAATTAGGGTGTATATAAAATTTCACTATCAGACAAAGGACTAAGAGAATTTCACCCCCTCAGGTATAGCAGAGGAAGTTGTACAATTCTCTTCCCTTGCACCCTGGTCCCACAAAGCACTGGTTTCATCACAGGCTTTTTCACTGGGGACCTGAGCTATAATGTAACCATGATCCTTAGAGTTCAGCCAAAGGAGAAGGGAATGCTTTGTCCTACAGGGATACACAGCGAATGGGCACAGTTTAAAGAAACATTCCTACCTAGGGATGAAAGGGACTCTTCACCTAAGCCACAATTGCTGATGGTCACAGATCTCAGCTTGGGTAAAAATCTGAGCCTGCCCAGAAGAGGATCTGATGAGACTCCTACATTTTTATTCGAGGATAAATTCAGCTCCTGAAGACTGGAGAGTAAAGGTATCACCTGGGCTACAAAACACGAAATATTTATTAGTCAGTCACTGATCCATAACAAATGTGTAGTCGTATATTTGCATGACATAATCTCTTTTTTTTATAAATCAATCCAAAAGTCAAGGCCAAGTTTTTACACTCAAGTTCATGGTGAGTAATGTTTTAGACCATAAATAGCCTTGTCATTTTCAGTAAAACTGTTTCAGAAGTAAAGTATTCTATACTATGTGGAAAATTGTCAGAACATGGCTTCATGGAAATTTTCTATGTGAAGGAGGGAATTTCCAAATGCCTTCACTGGTAACCGAAACTTCTTTGTCTTAATGTTATTATTCTCTATTATAAAATAAATTTAAAATAAATCATGATTGATATTACTAATACTGAATATTTCCTAAAGCTTCATCATCATCATCAAGTCTCCAAGTTATCTTCTTTGTCATGGAAAATAGGAAGTGGGCAATATAGGCTTTGTGTCATGGGATTTTTTGTTGTTGTTAAGAGTAAAAACCAAGTTATGATAATGTCTCATAAATTGATTGGGAAATGTCTTTTTCTTCGTAACAGTGTTTATAGTTGCATCAATTCAGCCTAGAGAAAGTACACAGCAGCACTAATGCAAGATCTCCTAAAATCACCCTCTGCTTGGTGTGCAGCTCACCAAGGGAGTTCTAGGCAGTATATACCCACCATGAATCCATCCAACTTATACCGCTGGGGCAACTGTCCCTGGATATTTCCAAAACTATTGATTATCAAAAAAAAAAAAAAAGCAGTGCTTCGTGCAGTTCCCCCATTCCCATTGTCTGAATCATGGCAGATTCAGGTTCTTAGTTCCACATGGGATCAGACTGAGATTTCCTCTTGTTCAGAAAAAAAATCCATTCCATACTGACCAAGAAAGCTCTCCCTACACTGCATTTTCAGAGCTGCCTAATGAAAGAAGTACTGAGTTCAGCTTTCCCACCACGTAGAACCTTTTATGTCTTTAAATATTTTAAGAAGGCAAAACCAAGATCCTTAATGAGTTTCCTCAACTTGTCCTTACACAAAACAGTCATGTCCTCTTCTGTGAGACAGCACTGGTGAAGATCAAGCACTTCCAGATTTGTCAAGCTGGCCAAATGAGCTGTTGAGGCTTTAAAGCCACCACCAATCTCTCTGTTACAGGAGATGTCTAATTTCCTTAACTCTGCAAGGTGCTGTAGAGCAGTGTCTGAAATGGAAAAGGGAACAAGCTGGTCACTGGCTGCCACAACAGCCCAGCTCAGGGCTTTGGCATCCATTTACTTCAATGTCAAAGTTTGCACAAGGTATTGCAGGCAAAGCTCCTGGGCTAAGCTTCAGTGCATAATCACAGCAGACACCCAGTAATGCAGCAAAGCCTCCCTGTCCATGCAGCTCCATTCTTCTCTGGGAGAGCAAGTGAAGGTGAGGCCAGCTCATCCCCTACATCCAGTCAATCCTCAGCCTTCTGCAGAAATTACAGCTGGATGTGCTAATTAATGCCAGTTGTTTTTCCACATCCCCTAGGGAGAGACACAGATAATGAACCCATTTCATGTGGCTTCACTGGACATCCTTTAAGTGATAATGGTGAATTTGGGTTTCCTTTGGAAGGCAGGATTATCCTGTTAAAAGTTAGCTGGCCTGTCTGTGTCCTTGTCTATGTTCTGTCTGGGGAAAAGGGAAGCATGTCCAGGGAGCCACAGCCCTGAGCTGTGTCTGATATTGTGATAATATTGTGGAGGGTGATTCTCCCCACTGACTTTCACAAGCCTGAGCTCAGAGCAGATAAATTCAGCTCCTGCTGAAAGGCCCTGCAATCTTTACCAATCTTCAAACAGCAAATAATGATTGCCCATTACTACTGCCAAACCATCAGCAAAATCCCACCTCATTGCCTTTCTTAAATGGTTTTCAGATGTACAATTTATTCAGAATGAAAGTTTTCTGAACATTAAGTCTAACCTAAGCCCTGGAGGCTGTCTTGCTTTAATCCACACATGTGCAAGTTTAACTCTTTCAAGCCTGGCACATTTTTCAGATCTTGAGCAATAACCTTCATGCTGCAGCCAATGTTTTTGTTGATAGAGAGATCTAATACTTCGAGGTTTGGGATCACATCTAGAATTTCAGCTGGGAAAAAAAAAAAGAGAATAAAATTGGAATTGGTAATTGGTAATTGGTAATTGTCTAGAATAAATACAGATGAACCCTAGAAAATACAGCACCATGATAAACAGGAAGATGTGACCAAGGTTTGCCTGTCAGTGTGGTTTAGACGTGCTAAGTTCCTGTTCTACCTAAACAACACAGTAAAATAAAGACTGGATAGGAAAATCTGTGAAAAACATTTATACAAATAAAGGTGAAAAAATATAATGACTGTTAGAAAAATACAGAGCAATAAAAAGCAGAGATACAAAGAGAAAGAAAATTTTCTAATGAAAATATATCTGAATGTCTGTTACATATGGGGCTCCTCCTGCAATGGAGACAAGAGCCATGGGGATTCTCTTTACTGAACAAGCACCTTTTAAAACAATGAGATAAAAAGACCACACAGGATTAAGCTGCTATGGTGAGAGAACAGAAGGGAAAGGTGGTCAGTGGCTGCCAATGCAGCCTAAATTCCCAGTCCTCAGACCTTCTTTCCAATCCCATGGCTAATTTCATATTCAGCTGCTTAATTTAAGCACTTAGTGTTGAAAATGCTGGCACACATTTTTTGCTGAAGGTCTCAAAGGATCCAGAAACCCTGGACCACTGAGGCAGCCAGGTTGTGGTTTAGGTCTTCTCAACCCTCCCTCAAATGATTACAGAGAACAACTTTCTCCTTTGGAAGGAAGTGCTTTAAATCCTCACATTATAAATACTGTTACAATGCAAAGCTTGAAATAAATTAATTTTTGATTAATATTGAGTTAAATACAGCCATTATCTAAGTCAAATAAATTCTGGTTTTGTGGAGCCAGTCTCAGTCCAGCTCAATGTACACATACCAAGAGATTCTCCATCCTTTGCTGTCAGGTTACAGTCCGTAATTTTCAGACATTTTAATTTGCATCTTTCCTGAAGTTTTTTTGTCAGCAGTGATAGTTTTCCACCTATGTTACTGTTCCATGATAAATCCAGTTCTTCAAGCTGAGAAACAATTTCAAATGCCTCTCCTGCAACAGAAGTCTAGAATGATTCATTCCATGTATCAATTTCAGTGCAAACAAAAATACAGGTTTGGAATATATTAAAGGGGAAGGTCAGCTACTTAATACTCAAATACTTTATGATGAATGTCTTCCAGGAAAATTGTTAAATAAATGAATTATTGCTTCTGCAGCAATGTTGTATAAAATCTCACATTGTCTAAGGAGCAACATAGATCACAAGTCACTGTCACAGTGCAAACAAACCTGAAATTTATTCAGGTTCCCAAACCTTCATTGGGCTGTTTGACCTGTGCTGGGACCAGAAAGTTCAGTCTAGAGGGAAATCAACGTAAGTGACAAGTCTGAATTTACTGTCCTGTAGAGTTCTGCTTTGTTTTACTTGGGAAATTTCCAACAGCCTCTGTACTGTGTCCACAGGTCATTTTGGAGGCAATGAAAGAATTCCTCTCACAACTATTTCTGCAACATGAAAGTTTCATTTCTGACAGGAATTTCTGACTCACTTCATAAGAAACCAAGATGAGCTTTGTTTTGACTCAAACTAACTTTCCCATGATTTCAAGGCAGACAGAACTGACTTTTACTATATTGAGAAAACATCAGCCTTTTTGAGGCTTAACACACCTGCCAATGTGAACTGTGTTAGTGCTTATTTGAAATACTAACATCCTACTATAAAATGCAACTTCCTAACTTCCTTTGTAGAGGAGGGAGGCAGAGCATATTTGCATAAAATCATTCCCAAAAAAAGGTCAATTAATCAGACCATATGCAAATGCAATTTCAAAGCATCATACACAATTTTTTATCTAAAGTCTAATAATTGAGAATTGTATTTTAATAGCAACATCCTTTCATGTCTGTGTGATTTTTCATAATTAATTTTTAAAAAAAGATTTATACTAGAAAAATAATTATTTCCATAAGTGAGTATCCAGGTTTGAGAGGAAAGGATATGTCTTAATTTTTATTTTTGCATTTATTTTAAATTATTGCCTCAGTGTTGAATACTGAGAAATGCTCTACAGTTGAGAAGTGCAGCATAGCCTGTTTCTGTCTGACATGAGGACTACAGATTTCCAGACACATCTTCCTCCCAGAAGATAAATAAAGGAATATAACTGCAGGAATGGTTTCCTATCACCTCTCACAGTGAAGCTCTGAGCAACCACATAGAATAAGTTAATGTTATGGTTATATTCAGACATTGATTCTAAGCAGGATGTGCTGAGTCCACAAGAGCCCACATTTCTGCAGAGAGATATGGACAAGGTCACACAGCCAGGATTGGCCTAAATACACCAGTTGTTTTCAAAATCACAGACAAAATCAATGCAAACTGACTGTTGCTATTCCACGTGTCAAGGGCATCACATTTTGACTGGAAATTCAAGTTCTGTGATCAATTCTGCGTCTGTCCCAGAAGAAGCTAAACTGAACTGGGAAGGAAACAGTACTGAAGAATCTGCCAGAGTAAATCAATTGGAAAAATAACCAACAAAACTCAGACAGAAAAAAAAATACAAACCCCAAATCTATGAGAAGGGTTTGAAAAAGAGCAAAATAAATCTGAAAAATATTAGAAAATTAAATACAGATTTCACACTCATTAGAAACAGAGCAGTTATTTTCACCAGTTTTTGCAGAGATGCTTATTTCCTCCCCAAGAGATTGTATGACTCACTTTTGATCTACCTTTCCTGGAAAAGGCTTGGATATGAAAGACATAAACAAACCCCAGCTTTAAAATTCAGACCCATTTTAGAACTTACAAAATAAGCAGTAACTTTTATAATTCCTAATTGATTGTGTTTGTCCTTCTTTTAAATACAAATCATAGATCCACTCCAGGGTAAACTCCAGGCCCAGAGGTGACTCCATGCCAGAACCTGAGTGTGCAACAGCACTTTAAAAACCTTTACAACTCATGCTTTGTAGAAAGCAGGGTGCAGGCACTCCAAACAAAGAGGTAAGCAGAGGAATAAGCTTCTCCCAAACTTGAAAAACATCAAGACATAAACCTCTGAGGCAGCATTTCTGGTCTTAAGTATTCTCCCAAAAGACCATTGGGGTTTTCATGATGACCACTCACCTGTCCTGCAGCTCCAAGACCTAAGCTGACCCTACTGTGACTGACTCTGCCTCTAGGCAAAAAAATAGTAATCCAAATTAAAAATATTCTTTCCTGCAAATAGGACTGAATTCTCTTCCCTTCTGAGAGTGAAAACTTTACTCAGAGTTCATTCACCCTGAGAATGAACTCTGCAGAGCTACCTAAAGATGTAAGGTCACCCATAAGCCCAAGTTTCCACTGTTTCACAGCAGGAGTTTGCTCTGTCCAGTGTGGAAGCAGGAGGAGGAGGATGTAGGAAGGGATGAGATGGATTACATTAGACCCAAGCTGTCTGGAAGTCAATGTAAATGAAATCCTGTACCTAAGGAGATGACATCCTCAGCTGTCAGCCTGCAGTTGTTAAGTCGAAGGACTTTTAACAGGTTCACATGGTGAAGATGGGCAGTGAGAGCTTTCAAATTCCCTCCAACACAGCCATTCCAGGACAGGCTGATCTCTTCCAGCTCTGACAGAAAGGGCAGCAAAGAAGCTGTAAGGAAAGAAAAGAAAAAGCTTTTCTGTTTGCATGTTTCTACATACCCTGGAAATCAATACATCTTAATATTGAGATGTTTTCTACAACTAATACAGAATTATAAAGTCATGACAATTTGTACCTCACTTTTCTTATCTGTATCTTGAGTGTAAGGACATTCATCTGCTTCACAGACATGGATGATTTCAATATTTATATGTACACATTATATATTTATATGATTTATTAATTAATATCCCTCAGGGACCTGGCACTATTAGATGAAATGTTAATATAAAAGAAAGGGGAGGGAATAATAGAACAGGCAAATAAAAATTTAAAAAATAGATTAATTAGTTGAATAAAATGTGCATTTACCCAGCTCTGTTATATCTGTTGCATTTAGTGCACAATTATTTAGGTCCAGATTCTTGCTGTTGGGTTTCCTTCCTAGTTTCTCCATGAACTGGTTAAATCTCTGCTCACCAGATGGTGACTCTGCTTCAGAAGCGAGATGTGAAAGTCCATCTGAGCAACAAAGAAATAGAGCCCTGGTTAGCTCCATTAATAAACACAAGGTGTAAAACCTACCTAAGGCTGCCAGGTGAAGATTTTAGGAAAAGAATGAAATCTGTCAATAAAGCAGAGTCTGTTTTCCATCAATGTGGACCAACGACCTCACTGATAAGATCATTATAGATCAAATCAGTACAAAGCTCCTGCTGCATTTTCATACAACACCTGTGTAAAGTAGCTCCTGCTTTTGTGGGCTTTGCAAAGCAAAAAATTATAGAAAATAGCAATCCACTCTCAGTAGCTGGCCTCTTATCATTTCCCCAAACTAACCCAGACCCCTTAGGACAAAGGGTGGGGTTCTAAACTTCACCTTCCATCTCCTTTTGAAATATAGTTCCATTTTCTCTGGAGTGGATGTAAAGAGTATTCTGTGCAAAATAACATCCATTAAGGATTCCCATTCCCTTCACCTCCTCCTGCCCAGTGCCAAGTGATGGGAAACATCTGTTCCTGCTGTCTTCAGACTGCTTTAGCAGGACAGCAGGACAGAGGCCCCTCTGAAACACAACAAGCCAAGCTACTGCTCAAAGCTTGGCTCTGAAACCAAGTCAGCTCTGGAACTAATGAGCTGCCTTCAGCGCTGACCCTCACATTGCAGACCAAGACAGAAATCACCCAAAAGCTTTACCTTTCCTCAGCAATGTGGATCTAACTCCTTGCTTAGCACCTATCAGATCAGAGGTACATCCTTGACAATGTTCCAATCAGAAGTAAATCCTGTCTAGAGGACAAACTGTAGGCAGCAAATAGAAGATTACCTTCTACAGGGAGATCTTGTTTTTCACTCTCATCATCAGCTCCAGCATTGTTTGTTTCTGTTTCTTCAATTTCCCTGCTGTCCCTGCCTTCAGATTTCCCAAAGTCAAAGCCTTTGAAGAATTGTTTGATGGCTGAAGGCTGCTCTTTCCTTTCTTCAGGAGCACACTTCTTTCCTTGGAACTGTTTTATCACAAAGTCAAATGGAGAACTTTTTGGGTTGTCCTCTTCATGAGTATCCTGGCAGTTCTGGTCATCTTTCAGGAGATCAGCAAACAGAATTGGATTTAGTAACGTTTACTCTTGTTTATCATTTTTCATAATGGCAGATGCACTGAGAATTTGCCAGCATTGCCTACAATATATTGCCTACAATATATTGCCTACAATATATTGCCAACCATATATCAACAGCAGAGCACTTACAACCACAAAAAGCTCAGGCACAGTTTAAAATTTGGCATTAATGTGTTGTCACATCTGTATTCTTTGGATATAGAAAAATTATACATACCAATGTACCTCGATGTACATGCACAGTTACAGTTACAATCCTGCTTTCCCTGGCTGTGGTTTCCTGCTGTAGAAAGGCATTATTTTAAACAATGAACATACCTGTCTTTTCCATGGGTACACCTGAGGATCCCTTTCACACTTCTCAGTTTTTACAGCACTTTCAGGGTTTGTGAGGTAGGTGAGCCATGACATGCAAACAAAACCTCACTCCTTTCCTTAACAGGAACTTTCCGTGCAGTTTTCTGTCACAGGTTTCTGTCTTCATCAGTTCGATAGCAGCAGCTCTGCACAAGTGGCTTGTGGGCTCTTTCCTGATGCCTCTATTCCTCTGTGCTCTGTCCCAAAGTCTGCCGTTCCTGGGGCTGACAAGTCCATTCAAACGCTCTGATCATGTCCCAGCTTAGATCGCTCTCAAGGAAGAAATCGGGAAGTGGCAGCAACTGCTCTCACACCACTGCACGGTTTGTGGGACGTGAGACAGCTGTTGTTAGAAGAGGCTGAGTCATGGCAGAGATCAGATTACAGGAGTACCTGAAGAAAAGCCCTTTGTTTTCCCACCCCTTTTTGTCCATATTGGTCCCTCAATAGTGCCGGAGGCTGAGCAGAGCCCTGCTGTCAGCTGGATGTTGCACAGCTCAGTAAGAAAAAGGGAGGACGGACACTCCTGATCATTTTTGGGCAACAGGAGACACAAGAGAAGAAGTCACAATCATCTTCTGGGCAACACCATGATACAGCATCACAATACAATCACTGGACACACCTTAGATATATCTCAAACTCCAGTACACTTTTTTTTTTTTTTTTTTTTTTTGTCTGTCCTAAAGTCTGATTTCCTCAATGGTTAACATCATAATTTCTGTCTTAACCACTCATGGCCATTTATGCCAAATCTCTTTAGCCCTGATAATCCTTTTCAGTCTATGGAGTCTTCCCTTTTGCAGGCTAAACCAGCCAAGCCCTTCTTCCTTCATGTGCCAAACTCTCCATTTCCTTCATCATTTCTTGCTCACCCTTGTCTGCACTTGGTGCAATATAATTTCTACTTCCTTAAGTACAAGGGACCATTCACAGGTCTGTACACATTACAGACATATGCAAACTGGAGCGATTTTAGTGGGGAATGATAAAGCTGGTAAACAAAACCAACCATTCCTTTGCAAGCAGCTGAGCAGACACCAGCCTGAGGACAGGCTTGACTCAGTGTGAAACTAAACAAAGAAATGAGGCACAGGGTGTTGCAAGGAGTCAAGAGGGTAAGATAAGAAGAAAAACTTAAAGTGAACATCAGGAAAATCCTCTTGCCCATGAGAGGTACCATCCTGGGAAATATTTACAGCAGTTAGAAATGCACAAAACCATTGTGACCAACAATCTTTCTCTGTAGGAAAGGAGGCCACACTTCTGTTCCCAAACAGAAAGGAGCTCCAAGCTGTCTTTACAGTTTTCTGACACCATGAGTGGCTGTCCTGTCTCAGTTTCTGAAATCAGCATCTCACTACAGACCTGTATCCACATCAGGAATTTGTGCTAATTCATGCATCCAGGCATCTCAGCTATGCAGACAATGGAAACTCCCAGCATTTCTTTTGGTAAAGAACTGAATTTGCTTGTGCTGAACAACAGAGTGACTGGGAATGAAGCAAAGACCAAGCAACCCAAGCTGTGAACATGTCCCAGCTTCTCTTGGCCCAAGACTTCTCAATTCCCACTGCAGTTCAGTGAAAACTTGGAATGGGAATATTTGATAATCTCTGTCCTGTGAAACTGGGGAAATCCTTAAGCATGCTAAGCACCAGTTACAGTGGTTAGGCTGGACTAACTCTCATACTCTGACATCAGTATTTCAGGTGATGTGCTGCCAGTTCAGAAGTTCTTTCACCACTTGAGGCTGTTGAATGACAGTGCCAATACCTCAGGGCACTATGACAGCATCCCTGTAATCCGATGAGAAGGGAAACAGTGATCTGGTCTACTCTTCCTAAAAAGCAAATTTTTACCTTTTTTATATCAGCTAGGAGGGAAGGGGTAACAACAGGATTATCTCCCAAAAAAGCAGGGTAAGGAGAGTGAGGTGGCTGCACTGGGCTGTAAACACGAGCAGCACTTTGCAATAGGCCCAGGCTGTGCTGGGAACATTATATCACGTTATATCACGTTATATCACGACAGTCAGGCCCAGCTGTGCCCCGTGAGCTGCTCTGTCCATCTCCTCCCTGCCACACTCCTGAACAGGTGTCCTGCTCCTGTCAGAGCCCTGTGTCTGCTTCCTGCAGCATGTCATGGACAGCACAGGGCAGGCTTGGCTTTTGGAGTTTAAAAATAATAGTTGCCTTCCCCTTTCTATCCAGTTAAACGGCCTGTGACCATCTGCCAAGTGCTCAGTGTCACACTTGTTTATATCTACTCTTCCCTCTGTCTAGACCTGGGGCAAGGTTAGGAACAGAACCAATTTTGGAACAAAATAGTTTAAGTTGCATCCCACACAGCATCCATCGGGGAGAGATTAATGTGGATTTTTGTACTTTGCCTCATTGTGACTCCTTAATCCGGCATATATTCCAAAGAAATAATGCCATTAGAGGATTAGTGCCACAAGTTCATTTGAAAAAAAGGATTTGCAAACACTGAAATCCTATATTCTATGTGCTTAATCACCAAGTATCATTTTGGGGATTTCCTCTCCCTTTAGTAGTGTCTCTTTCAATGAAACCCAAGCAAATCAGCAACTCTGTTTTGGATGGCCCTTATTATCCACCAAAGGAAAACAAACCCCCAAGCATCTGGTTAAAATAATAGAGTCTAAACACACTGCACTGAACCCATCCTTGCTGTCATACAATCACAGGGAGGCACTCAGCCCAATATTTGTATAGAATGTAATGATTTGGGATATTTATCTGTTAGAGATTTTGGATAATCTGAGTCCTGCAGCACTTAATAACACTGTAACCCTTGTTTGCTTCTGTGGCTGTTCCCTTCCCCAGCTTTGCCTCTGCAGGGTTCTCTTACTTGAGTTGATTTCTTGGGGGCAGTTGCATGGAGCAAGAAATTGATGGGAAAATGTTCATTGCCCCATGGCTGACTCTGGCAGTTGCAGGTGTCACATTCTTGGGCTGTGCTGACTCAGAACACTCGTGCCAGGAGCTGCTGCCAAGGCAGGGTAAGGGAAGAGTGGCCTGGTCCAGCACCGGGTTTGCTGCCCTCATCTTTTACAGCCACATGCACCAAACCATGCTCTCCACAGCTCTCTCCATCCTCTCTCTCCTGCTCTGTCCCTTCCATTTATCCTCTGACTTTGACCCCTCATAACTGAGGCAGGGGAATTGAGCCTTGCCCACACAGCTGGGACCCCTCAGCTGGCACTGATGCTGTGCTGCTGTGCCAAACCTGTGTCACCACTGATTTGATGCTGACTTTCTTTATAGCCAAGTGATCCACAGAGCTGCAGGGAGTGGCTTTAGGGCCGACAAAATCCTTCAGAAGGGACTGCACACACAGTGGGCTGGGAGCACCATTCCCCAGGGAATGCTTGCCTGACCTGAAGGGGCTGCACACTCAGCAGGACAAGGCCAGGTTCAAGGCAGGTTGGACAGGGCTCGGAGCAACCTGGGAGAGTGGAATGCTTCCTTCTCCATGGCATGGGGTTGGAACTGGATGAGGTTTAAAGTTCCTTTGAACCTAAACTATCCTGGGATTCTGTGACAGTCTTGCAAGGGCTAGTGCTGGATGAACTGGTTGTGTGCAGAGCTGTGTGACAGCCTCTGTTGTCACTGATTTATTATAGCTATAAGAATTCCAACCTTTGCATATTCCAGCATGGGCAGCTAAACACAAACTGTAGAATTCTAAACCACATTCATTTTTTAAAGCCAGAATTTACATTACCTCCTATTAAATAGTAGTGACAATAAATAGATTTTCCAACTACTAAGTCATATGGTATATGCATTTTGAAATCCATAAAAAGTGACTTATAGATCTATTGCAGCAAATGGACATTTTTACACATGGTACAGATACTTTTAACATTCAGATATCAAGTTACTCCTTTTAAAATGGAGCTACACAAATGCAAACTTAACTTTCAGTTTTTATTACAATATACTAGACTGATAGAGAAGATTTTTAGCCTGGAAAATTCTTTTTGGTTGAACTTCTGCCAGGATTAATCCCCTTTCAGTTAATCATTTACATGAATGGGCAATCTGCAGAGTTCATGCAAGGCCTGCAAACTATATTAATTACTAGAAACCTAATTACAAATCAACAGAGTCACAGGATCAGTGTTACCTCCATACGGTACCATCTGTACAATGGAGCTGGATAGTTCAGCAGAACTCCCCATTGCATTCTGTCTCATATGACATGAGGAACCTCAACCTGAATGTGTGTTGCCACAGAGAGCAAATTTATGCAGATATAGGAGCTGGTTATAAAGCATTTTTAGGGTCCTCCTTAGTGATAACATCCAATCCCTGTGTTGTAGCTGCTGTTTCAAAAGTTACTTTAAAAAAGAGTATTTATTCAACACTTTTCTTTTTCAATGTGATAGCAATGCTGTCGTAACTTGTCTTTCCACATCCAAAAATACCCTAAACTCATACAAAATGTAATGAAAAAATCATTAAACAAGCAAATATGACAACATGTGTACCATAAAATACTTTCATTAAAGGTCTTATGTGTATTGTGATTTACTTCACTAATTATTACTCCAATTTAAAAGCTATGTCCATAAAAATCATAAATGACAGGAACATTGCCCAGTGCAGCTTCCATTGAAATTTAATTTTACCAATAGATTTTCTCTTCAGCAAATGGCCAGTTTGAAAATTTTGACTAAAACCTCAGTCTCTTTTTACACCGTGTTAGCCAAACAAAAATTCAGGTCTTCAAAACCTCAACTTGTATGGTTTTAAATCCAGACCTTCTAAACCATTTGGATCTAAGGTCACATAAAATCCGTTATTCTTTCCACAATGTTTGGTCAATTGACTTTTCAAAGGCATTTAAAGGAATTTTCAAGGGTTAGCTGTATTTGCTAACCCTTGAGGGCTCTATCCCAGAGGTTCACTCATTGGCTTTTGGAATTAAGATCAGCTACACTAAGCAAAATTGAGCAGCTTCAGTTCTGCCCAAAGTTTGGCTCCAGTTTTCCCTGATTAATTCCCAGATTTCCCTTGGGAACAAGAGAGCTGTGTAATATACATAGTCTTTCCAAATTCTCTCAAGAACAGTAGTAAATGGAATGCTTTTCCACTAAACAACCAATCACATTGCAACTTGTTCCCTTTGCAGTATCTGCTGACCTTGTCAGTGTGAATTTAGTACAGGGGAACACCAAAGGTGGGCACTTTTCAGTGTCCTGCAACTCAGAAAGGAGCAAAATCATCTACCCTGCAATCAAGGGGATCAGGAAAAAATTAACTCCCAAGAAGTGTTGCAGCTTGAAGGACATTCTGTGCAGCCAGTCCATTACAGTGACATTCACACTGGTTTGCCTGTTCCCTTCTCTGGTTGTTTTTCAATTTCTTGTGGACCAAGACCCCATTTCTAAGGCACTGTGTCACTGCAAAGTCAGGTGTTTGTTTCTAATCCTAGGACACATCTTCTGTTCAAGTTCATTCTTGAACTGGTCCCAGATTTCCTAACCCATCAGAACACCCTCTTTACTTTGCTTGTGGCAACTGTGATCTTCTAGATTAGACCTTTCTGGGGGAAATGTGGCAGGAAGTGAGGTTTAGCTAAAGAATCTGATATGTCTGAACACAGATTTCATGTTGGAAAAAGACAGGCTGAGCTGTGATAAATAAGCCATTTATCAAGTTCTGTATCAGTTTATTTCATGATGTATCTCCATCAAAGTGGAGATAAGTAGATTTTTATCTTGTTCCAGTAAACTTGATAAGAAGAAACAGGGATTATCACTCTTTCACAGATTGCTCACATAGGGCACACAGTGTTTAGAAAGAATGGATTAAAACCTGCTTAGGCTCTAGTTTAGCAGGTTCTCTACTTCTACAAATACATTCCAGCACTGCATTTTGATAGCTAACAGAATCCTTGAACTATTAATTATTAGACAATTATTAATTATTAGACAATAAATTTGTCTAATACAGTTTTTACCTTCCATTTTTGAAGACCATAAATCCTGTCAGCTGAGCTATGTCTGCCATTAATTTTGTCAAAAGGGAGAAAAAGGGTACATCCTGGTACTTCAGGAATTGAGAAAGATGGGTTGCAGTTGACATTTCTTTGGAAATTAATTGAGAGAATCTCCTTGTTTTAATTCAGCTTTAGAACAGTACCCAAACTGCCCAAAACTCATTAATTTCTTCATAACTCATTTCCTGCACGTCTCTCTCTCCCTCCTTTGGTGCTTTGCCGTTTTAAGGTGAAGACACCCAGCAGGAACAGGAATGCTGAGGGACACATAAACCACTGTGTGGTTCAGAAATGCACTCCTGCCTGATGCTTGCAACATCCAGGCAGGAACAACTTTCTCTTCTCTGGAGAGGGACCACTGAAGCATCTTTATGAACTGTGCTTGTCACAGTTCACTACAGCACACAGCAATCCTGCTGCTGTGCCAGAATCCAAGGGCTATGTGCCAGAGATCCTCCGAAGCAGTGTCTCTCTCTCCAAACTTCCCTCATTAGGTAAAACAGGAAAAAATAAATATATAACCTTATTATATCACTGGATTTGTTTCTGCCTCAGGAAGTAATTTTTTCTGATAATTAACTTTTCGTGGTTTTCCTGAAACGTGATTCACACAGACTAAAACAGCTGATGAAAAAATAGATGCTGATGGAAATTTTTACTTTTATTTATTTGGGCAACCCCACATCTTATACAGCATCTACTTCAGCCTCACCCAGACAATCTTGAAAAAATCCCAGTAAAAGAACTTTTTCAAGACGATCTACTCACTACATTTCAAGTCACAGGCAGCTACAGATTGAGTGAACACAAGGTGAAAATTATCTTTAAGCCTAGAATGCTCCTTTGTTTCCTTGCCTTCCTGCACATGCAAAGATTTGCACAACCACATGAAAATTGTTCTCAGTTTATTTTAACTAGTCTCTAATAATTTAGTTTTTTAAAAAAAGACCTAAAATTCTTTTTTAAAACCCAGCAGCAGATTTTTAAAGCAATATTTTTGATGCGATTTCCTTCTGTATAAAGAAGGTCCAGGCAGGAACAAAATTGCCATGATGGGATTTACAACAAAAATATTTACAGTCACAGTCACTTAAAATTTTAAATAATCCCACATTAAAAACCATATCTTTTATATTATAAAAAAGAATTTGCTTTGTGTGAGGTTGTGCAGAAGCAGAACAGAATTACACCCCTTTGCTAATGGTAACAATTCCCTGAAAGTGATTTTCAATAAGAATGAGCCCATTTGCTCCAGGTTTAGGCACTGTGTTAGTGTTTCAGAGAGAACAAGGACAATATTTTGTCGTTGCAGTGAGCACCTGATGAATTTTAGGCAGCTGATTAGGGATCAGCAAATATCCCATCAATTGACACAGACATTGGAAGGAGCTAAGCACTCCCTGATATTTCCAAAGTTGCCATTTCTGGGCATTGGTTCTGAGAGCCAACTCATGGCCAGTGAGAATTAAGGAGTAAATTGCCGGCTTGAGCAGTATAACCAACTGATCCCTGTGTTAGCCTCACAATATGCTTAACAGGATTTCCACCCTGCAGCTCCCCCAATCCCATCGGATACACCACTCTGGGGGATCACACTTCTGGGATAACTCCTTGCCAAGTCAGAAGTGCATCCTTCCTAAAAATCTTTATAAATAGGTAACACAACAGGGGAGAGCCAAGCAATTCCAAACCTCGTCTTGTATTTCTTGGTGGAACAGGAAGATTTTAAGTGAATGCATGAAGCATCTTAAAAGCTAACAACGGCTTAGCAGGTTAAATGTGAAATAGGTTTATCAGCTCAGTGTAGTGCTCTTCGTGTAATTATGTTTTTACAGCCTGGTTAAGGGATGGTATTGGAGAAGGGCTTGTGATGTCAGAGCAGGGAGGGCTTAGGAGCAGGGATGAGAGCTAATCAAGACAAGTTCAGTTTGTATTTAAAGTAAAGTCAGCGTTAGTTAAGGCAGTTTTTGACACGCTAATCTTGATGTGTTCTAAAAGCTGCCAAACACATTACTGAGGCAGCCTGGAAGGAAGACTCATAGAAAAGGGACACACTCTTGGATGTTCATGGTGGCTTCATTGCACCCAAAACTAAGGTCTGCACACTAGACGTAAGTATACATGAAATAAAAAGTGCTGGGGTTTTACTGTAAGTGTGATGAAACACCTGTTAAGTAATACCAAAAGGTGAGTGATTTTTCAGATTAAATAGGAAAATTTGTCTCACAGCAGAAAGGGAGCAGATCAAAGCAAACTTGTTTGTGGTGACCTTATTTAAGAGCAGCACTTGAGTGCACAAAGTTAGGAATAGGCAGGGTGATATAGAAAAAGTAAAGTATGTCATTAACTCTATGCTGATTTCTCAGCAATATGCTATAGGTATTCTTATGGGTAAATAATTCTGCATATTCAGGTGCAAATACCATATTTCTTATGACGTAACATGATCATTTTAGAAATATTTAAAGAATTGTTTTGCAAACAGAGGATTTTACTTTGGGAAGGTTTGTCCTTGCATATTTGGTATTTTTCTAGATGACTTTGGAATCAGATTGCATTGCTTGTTATATGTACAAATGTTTCCCTGTCTCGTTTACTCATAACAAAATATTCTTAAAAGCTAAGTGATTGTTAATATATTTATCTTCATCTTTGTGTAAATTTATCTTTTAAAGTAAACCAGAAAAATCTCAATATTTTATAGTTATTTCCTGGTGCAGTGGATTTTCACATCAGTGTGCAATCAGAATTAATCAAGACCATCATCACAAGATATATTTGGCTGCTTTAGTCTGATGTATCTACATTAGATTTACCCAAAATTTTGAAAATTTTGGCTGTATGTGTGTGGTCATCATAACAAACCCCAGAACTGGCAGCTTTGTGGAACACCAGTGTACGCAGTGGGATAAAAGTTCTTAAAATATCATAAGGTAATGAGCATTACTTACATTTTGTTATTATCTGAGTATGTGAGCAGAATGACCTGTAGACTGAGAAAGGCTTGGGCACTATTACGTTGTCTTTGGAGTGAAAAATTTCAGTCCCTTAGTTAGAAAATGTGAATTTCCAAACCTTCACAGTGCAGCAGAATACGGAAAGAGTAAGAGAGGGAGGTAATCTGAACTCAAGTAATTCTCTCACGGTCTGATCCTTCAAACTGGAGCTGAAGATATTCAGTCTGTTTGAGATGCTGATTTCTGAGCCTGTTCACAGAGTCAGGTGAGCAATTTCACATGCTAATCTCACACAGGGAAGAAGTTTGTATTAAAACCTGTGACTTCTTACATGAATTTGGATAACAATAGTGGGTTTAGTATGTGATATCTGTGGCACATACACATTTTAACATACCTGCAAATATTTTTAAGATGTGTGTGCACTGTATTTTGGTTTGTAATAAAGAAATCTGACCTGAAATAATTAATGATGGAAGTCCACATCAAATTTATTTACCTTAGTGGTGGAAGACTCATCAAATGTAGGATTTTGGAAAATCCAAGGTATACTGCTGCAGTATTTTATATCCTAACTAAAAAGGGCAGGTACCAATGATTCAGTACAAATTTTCTAGATTCAAACTCTTAGTTAGCCAGTTAAGTTAAAGAAGTGATAATTTTAAATAGTCTACCTAAAACTTGTACCCCTTTGCACTACCTGGTTATTTTGGGCACTGAGAGAGTTGTCATTTGCACTGACATTTCATGTAAAAGTGAGACACAAATCCCACTAAAATTCAGCTGCATTTCATTTGGTAATACCAGGCTGACCCTCCAGTGATCAGAAAGCTTTCTGTCCCACGATTTCCATTTCCAGTATTCAAAAATAAAATTAAAAAGCAACACAATGCTTTTTAATACTTTAACAATAATACTTATCAAAAAGTAAAAAATACAGAATTTAATTTCCTTTTAACTGATCCCACTTTTGCCATATTTTGCAATCTCTAGGCTTCTGAAAGAGTCAAAGAGGATAATGTTTCAAGTGTCATTCCTAATTATGAAATAAATCCACAAGAAAAATAAATGACATCATGCTTTTATCTCTGTGTATATAACTGATGTAATAGAAAGACCCATCCCTTGTAAACATCTCCCTGTGCCCGTTTGCCAGGATCCAGGGTGGGTGTTCTGTGAGTGCACACACACGCTTTCTCCACTATTTTCATTAGTTCTTGCTCAGCTATTGTACTTTTCTTAACAGGAGTTGTTAAAGCCCTCAGAGTGGTCCCAGAGGAACCTTTGGGTGCTGCCACAAATACAAATAGATCTCAGCCCCGTGGCTATGCAGAGAGCAGTGCCATGGTCACAGTGCTGAGCTGAGAGGGGTAAGCGCCCGGTGCAGCTCCCCCTCAGTTGCTGGCTGTCCTGGATCTCTGTGCCTCCAGTGCCACCTCAAACAGCAGGAATTCAGCTCCTTTTTCGTCTGTCTCTGTCACCCCGTGGGCTTTGCAGGCAATCGCTGTGTGTTTGTGCACACAAAGCAGCTCCACCTCTGGGTTTAGCCCATGCCCCAGGCTGAATCAGCTCTTGACTCCACAAGAGTCTCCCCTTGCCCGCAGCTATTCCAAGGGGAACAAGACGAGCTTTTGTCATGAACCCAGCTTAGTTCCTGAAGGATTTTGTTTACCAGCACTAAGCCTTGACTGCTTGCTGAGAACAGGATGTTTAAAATCAGTGACTTGCTGCTCACAGTTTTACCAATCAGCTGGCTCAAGAACAGGCAGATCCGTGTCTCCCAGCAGTGAAGGCATGCAACACAAACTCTGCTGGCTGACACACGGTATAAATATAGTTATTTTCCTTTCTTTAGGGAATGTATCGTTCTCAATCCAGTTTTAGGATTACACTCTAATCTCAGACTCTGAGAGTCTGTGCCCACATATCTAGGATTAGAATTTAGCCCCACAGCCTCTCCAACAGTACCTTACTCCAATTAAGAAAACATATTTCATGCTCCTGTATGACATAATTGCTTTTTTCCTTTCCAAAAGTTATTTATTTTGCTGACTGTGGACTCTGGAACAATTAAAATCTCTAGTTTTATGATCCTCAGCATAGAATCAGAACATGATCTCTTGATCCTACAACTAATAACATAAGACTATTAATAATACTGGAATATTTATCTATTTTTTAAAAACAGCACCTGATTTCTCAAGCAATCAGGTCAGCTTTTTCTAAAAGGGAAGTCAATGGAAATGCAAATGAGATTATGTCTTCATTCATATGTTTCACTTACAAGCATGAATACATGCTCATATTGCACATTGATTTAGCTGACACAAATTTACCATTTTAACTGACACAAATTTACCATTTTAAACAACACTTAGCTTCTTCCAATCTGTGGAGACACTGCTGTATCTCACTAAAAATTGACTTTAAAAAAGGCTAGTTCCATGTGTTTGATGTAAATAAAAGCAGTATTTGTAAATGAAATCTCAATGCATTTAACTAAAAAAACAAGTCTTCCAACAAGTCTATACTATATATGACTAAACTGTATTTTGCCAATGCACTTGATAACATCAACACCTAGACTGCTACAGCCATTTTGAAACTGTTGCATGATTAGATTTGTGAATGCTTCTGGTTCATGAAGTTCGTGTCTTGCCACTTCTCATCTAATAAATTGAGACAGAATTAGTCCTGGGTGAGTGGTTCTGCCTGCTGCCAAGAAGGGTTTGTTGAGGGTAAGACTCTAAAGGTAGAGATTAACTTGTCTTCATCCCTGTAATGTGCTGTACAGCCAGGATTTGTGCAATAGGATCAGAGCAGAGCCATATATGAATCTAACGCTGGACAGCTGGTGTGTATGAATTTATATGAACCCTGATGCCAGATTTTAAGCTACTCTCAAATCCCAGCTAATAAATGTATCAGAAGTGTACTTTCCCTGTTCCCCAACAGATCCTCCTCAGCTGCTGTGGTTTCTAATATGTGAGCTGTTATGAAAATAGTATGAACCTAAACTACCCCAAATTTGACCTGCAGGTCAGAACCTCAGCTAAGTAACTGAAAGAGGTGCTTTTCCAAATGGAATAACATGGATTAGTCAGGTCAGTATTTCCTCCTGACACAGAGTTACATACAAATCTTTATATTAGGTTATTAAGCTATTTATCTCACCTGCTCATTTCAATTCATCACTAACAGGAAATTCAGGGAAATAAAGTAATTTAATACAGATAACACACACACACAAAACATGTCCTTTAAATTAAGTTTGAACCATATGGCTATTCTGTCATTCAACTTGCAGAAAGAGATTAGAATTCTGGTGGAAATAACATCTCAACTTTATATCACAAATACCAGAGTTATTTTTATGTATCTGAGAAGAAATTCAAGATAAGTCAGATAGGATTGATTGGCAAACCAATGAAAAACCAGGAAGATTTCATGAAGCAACTCCAGCAAAAACCTCATTAAGGAATCAAACCTTCCTTTTGGCTTATGATGGTTCAAAAACTGGGTCAGTGGAAGCAGTAAGCTACAGCTTTAGTGGAAGAAGATACCAGATGAACTTTTAAATCATATTATTCCATGAGTTTTTCAATACTATATGTTTTCCATGTGAAACCAAAAGACCACATTGTCTGCCTTTGCAGGGATAAGTTGTTTATCTGATGCACACTGTCTGAAATTGTGGTCTGTGAATCTTGGTCATCTGGATAATAATTACCAGTAAATATGGATCACTTTGCTGTGGATGCTGCTGTAATCAGAACCCTACATTCTGGGTAAATGCCAACACTTAAAAGAAAACCTCACATTTAAATAGAAGTTTTAAAGGAAGTTCTTAGATAGTTTCTGCTTCATTTCTGAAAGGAGGCAGTGTGAGACTGCCTGTCAACAGCCACTGTATCATCCCTCACAACCAACACAAAATCCAGATTTATTTTGGGAACTGCACAGACTACACAGAGAACACCACAGTGATACTGGTGCTACTGGTTTCTAACCACTTACTGCTGCTTGTCTTTGGATAGATGTCTGTCAGAACAGGCAGGGTATATGGGATCCCACAGGAGGGATTTGGGCCAGAACAGATGGCTCTTTTCCCACCAGGTTTCCTATCTCTACAATGTAAAATTGCATCATATAATTTTAGTCACTGGTGTGATTTTAGGTAGAAATTCTAGGAAGACTTGATGAAGAAAGTGTCTTTTACTTGTGTGCCTTTTTCCCACACAGGGACATTTCTCCAGAAAAAAAGCACATTCACAACTTTGATTTCAACAGGAGACTGACACATTCTAGCAGTTCCTAAAATGCAAAAGTGGTACAACTTGTCACTCATCTGAGAGACTAAAATGTGTCAGTATTAAAACCTGCTATTAATTTTATTTTTCCCTGATTTACTAGAATAAAAAGGTTACAACCTCCTGGGTTTTTTTTCCATTATGGCTATCTGAACCTCTGATGGGTTTTTTGCACCTTCATATCACAGAATCACAGAAGGGTTTGGGATGGAAGGGTCCTCTAAGGCCCTCTAGTCCAAGGCCCCTGCACTAAGCACTGACATCTTCGGGTAGACCAGGTTTCTCTAGTTAGGTTCACCAGACATAGGCCAAAAGCCAGGCTGTAAGAAGGGCAGCATGAAGTTTAACATTTCAGTTTGTTTTGCAGATTATTCAATACAGAGTCTCTGTCCAAGAAAGAAAAACACCTAAATGCTTCACTGAACAATATGGTATGGCAAATAGCACCATCCCAGTTACCACCTATTTTTGAGCTGCTGAAAAGTTTAGTCCAGCACTAAATCGCTTTAGTACTGAGCTTTAAAATGCTTTAGCAGCTCAGAAGCACTTTGGCAGCTCAAATGCTCTTCATGAGGCACCCAGCATCCTAAATCGCTTTAAGTCTAAAGTATCCTAAAAAAAAAGGCAAATGGAAATGTCCAGCGGCACATGCTCAATACAAATGTCGAGAACAAAGGCCATGGTGCTGGTCTGGGATTTCACAGATTTATCTGCTGCCAGGAAGCCCTGAATCTTGGCCAACAGAGACTCCAACACCTACACTTACAATGTAAAGCACTTTTTATTTTGAGGGAACACCAGTGGTATGGTCTAAGTTTAGCCTCTACTTTCAGTTTAAATGGCTGAAATGACTCACTTGCTCACCTTTTGGTAAACTCATTTTGAGACCAAGTATCTCCCCCATAGCAAAGGAATGGTAAATTCCTTAGGTAAATTCCATCTGAATTAGATTGATATCTATCACTTAAATTATTTTGAACTCATCAGTAGGTCAAATGCAATAAAAGAAGTTATAATGAGAAATCTAATTTATAAATAAATGCCTTGTGTAATGAAATACAGAACTTTGCTTTTATCTCATTTTTGGATAAGGAACAGGGCTGCCATCTTTGCATTTCTCTCACTGTTACCTCTACCAAATGCAGGTTGAACTCCTGGAGCTGTAACTCTCTACCTGCAGGATAAGAACACTTCAGCATTACATTTTCCTTATTTCAGAAGACAGAAAAAATCCATTTCATCAGAGCTAAATGGGGATGGAAATTCAACTTCTTACTTTAAAAAAAAAAAAAAATCTAATCATTTGCTGTGCAAGCCTAGTGTGAGATGAATGTATAGATGCTCCTGCTGCTGCTTTTGGAGTCAGCCTGCTCCCTCTGCCAACTCCTCAACACAAAGCATTCCGTACAGCACAGCTTTTTAACATCCAGGCTCTGGGTTACAGTACTTGCTTCCTTTACAATTATTAATTATGTATATGTTAATTACATATATTAATTTATAATTGATCTGAGTCTTACTGATTTATCACTGTTTTCATCACTACAAAACATGTTCTTTTTACCTTTTTTACTTCAATTTGGCAGCCTTAAGGGGCTGATGTCATTTGAAACAGATAACTTCTACCACTTTCCATCTACTTCACTTAGTTTCCAGTAGATAAGGCTCCAAACTATTACAATTCTCAAATTAACCAAAGACACCTGCCTTCCTAAGTATGAGTACATCACTGCTCTCAGACACACCAGGGGCTGAAGGCAAAAGCTTGGGCTTAATCACCTCCTTTTGAGCAGATGTTATTTTCCAGCATCCTGGTTTTCCTTGCATTGTAGAATCCAAGGACACTGAACAACTCAGTGTAAGCAATAAGGGCAATATTTGCATTGTCGTGAGAACTGGAAGTTTCTAAATGGAAAAGAAAACCCACGAGCATGGAAGGGTCTGGCTGTGACTGGCAAGCAGGGAAACAACCTGCATAACCCTCTCTGTTTCTCATTGTTGAATGTCTCATTCCTCTCTCTGGTGCTGCTGCTCCAGTCCTTTACCTCAGCAGAGCTGTTGCTGTCTCCTGCAGCATGACTCCTCGGGAGCACATGAGGAAAATGTCCATCCTGGGGGAGCAGGGAGCACTGGAGGAGAAGCACCTGTACCGGCTGGCAGGCGGCATGGCAGCAGGAGGTGAGCAGCACAAACCCCACTGCACACGGGGCAGAGCACTGCTGGCATCTGCAGCCACCAGAAACTGCCAGCAGCAGGTTTGATGTCTTTAAAAGGTATTTTAAATTTAGGAGTAACTGCAGAAATGTTTTGTGTAAGGTAATTAAAAATTAACACAGAGGGCTCTTGGAGTTCAGTATTTGATTATGAGATGCTAGAATCTGCAAGACAAGTAAATGTCTCACAGGAACTCAGAACAGAAGCCACACTGGACATTATGATGTTCTGGCTCATCATTAGGGGCTTCTTTTTCTAGAGCTGCTTTCTTATGACTGTGCAAGTTCTACCTAGTATGATTTTTCTCAAAATGAAACTATATTAGAAATGCAATCCCTTTCAAGCAGAGAATTTAACATTCATGGCTGTCTTCTGCTTCATAGTGTTATGTAAATTATTATTCATTGTAATTTGTCCTTCGCTACACTTGACTGAGCACATCCTATTTATTTTTACTGCAGTTTGATTGAATAAATCTACATTATTTAAACGAAGTAGTTCAGGTGGCAGTGAAAACATGTTTCAGTTGCTGCTATTAAAAAAAAAAAAAAAAGGTGTGATTTGCACCAGATGAAACAAAACAAAACATTTTTTCCTGGTTAGGTTATACTGCAGCCAGAATGACTTCCTAACTTCACTGACAGCTGAACTGTGTGTGCTCTGCAGAACTGCGGCAGCGGCAGGAGATGCTAATGAGGAACCAGCTGATGGCAGTAAACCCGCAGCTGATGGGGCCGGGCCAGCAGAGGATGCAGGCGATCCCCGCCCAGTTTGAGCCGCGGCTGGTGGACAGGTACGGGCACCATTTTTCTGTTCCAGCACTGCAGTTAATCCCTCTGTGTGTGCTGTCCCTGAGATTGTAAAGACCTCTGGATATTCTTAACAAAACAATATCCTCCACATATCTCAATTTTTTTTTTTCCTTGCAGAGATCTGCTACCTTCAACTGAAATGATGGCCTCAGCTGACCCCAGACAGATCCACATAGCATCCCACCTGGGACCCACAGTCCCACAGCACCCCAACATGCCAAACCTTTTATCCAACCGTGTCTACCCAGGCCCAGGTGACAAAGCACCCTCTGCACCCTGAAAAGTGGGACCATGTGGATCAGAAAGCCAACTGCACCTGCTAGTTTTCCATAGGTTTATTGGTAGTGTCAGTAACAGTTTATTTTATTTAGAAAAAGTCTTACTAAAAGGAGGCAGCCTGCTCACCAGAGAGTCTAAACTGTGCCAGTTTAGGTTTAAGCATGTCCATTCTAGCTTTTGTTAAATACAGTTCTCAGAGTCTTCTGCATGTTTTTGTTCCCTGCTTTTCTTTTTGTATTTTCCAAGAATTTTCACACCCAAACAAAAGGCTATACCTAAAAAAATAGCTCCTCAGCAACACTTTTATATTACATTTTACTCTTCCTCTTATATGACCATTGGCTGCTTTATACTGATTATATTCTCTAATGATAGTACCACATGCCTCTTGATTCATCTAGGGCAAATACAACTTCTTTTTAATAAAGGCTCAGAATTACAGGGCACAGCTCCAAGAGGAAGGCTGGACATCACAACTATGGAACTCAAGTCATGCTGCACAAAAATTTACATATTATTTTATACAAAGTGAGCTTAAGAGTCTTTCTTTGAGATGAGTGAATATATTTTCAATGTCACATCAATACACCGAGAAAAAATTCTGATTTCAGCTTCTTTCCCCACCTTAACATGGATCTCAAATGAGAGAGTCCATCAAGAGGAAATGTAATTTAAAATCACACAGCCTCTAGGCTGAAAGCAGTCTTGAAGGAGCAGGTTTGCTTTGCTCAACAGATGGCTATTATTTTCTGAGCAGTTACATGTACTTCAAAGGCATAAGTCACCAAATAAAACCACCCTGCTGTCTCCTTCCTTTGTGGGTAATGGCAGGTGTTCCTAACTACAGATCCGATCCTGAAAACACCTGATGATGGACTTCATGTTCTTTCTACATATACCCACCAAAACAATGACAACAAATAGGATTTAACTTGAAATCCTATCACCATCCTGGTGAAGTCCACAGCTGAAGACTTACAAAGTGTCTCTGCATTGCTTTGGGGGTTGTATGTTTGCATGAGGAAACAAGTGAAATTTAAATTTTTTTTTCTCCCCTTCCCTTTAAGGATACAGCTTTCTGCAACCAGAATCCATGGAAGCTGTGGCCAGAAGACAAGAACTGGTTCAAAAGCAAAATATTGCCAGGTAATCAATTAGCAAGCTTTGCTCTGAGGTGTATGCCAGGATTAAAGTGATAGAGATTGTTCAGGCTCTTTCCTCAGCACACCAAACAGCAAAACTCCAACATGAAACAGCTCACTTACACCTTAAAAACCTTTTACCCCAGTTTTTTGTCACCCTGGCAATTTCCACTGTGTTCACACAGCTTTCTGCAGCACAGGTCACCTTTAGGGCTGCACTTGCTCCTTTCTCCTTTCCAGAAATCCGGTGTTGAAATCTTCTGTACCTGGTACAGCTGTGCTGCTGAGCACCTGGGCTCAAATCCTGGTTCTCCAAGGGACTCTGCCCCATCCCAAAGCTCTGTTTGCTGGTCCTGACAGCAACATACTGTCTCAGCTGAAGGAGGATGCAGGAATGTAATGCTTTCTGTGGTTTGTTACCACCTCAAGAGCTAGGTGGGAGTAATGACAATGAGGCAAAATGTACAAGGACACGGAACATAGACAAAACACTTCCTTTGTATCTCTGAAAGCAGAAAATCAGTAAGTTGGAGGTTGTTTCAAGGATGAAAAGGCAGAGAAAAAGCCCTGAGTAGTGTGATCAAATAACTCCTCCTCATACCAAAAATCTGTATAGATAGCTTTTGCCCAAACTGTTTTCCTGACAATTTTACACTCCTGAAAACCAGATTTTCTGTGACCTGTTATACTCACTGCAGTGTTAAGAAAGCTGTCTTGAGGCACTCCAAAGTGCTTTACTTCACAGGCTCTTTTTCCAAAGATGCAGAAATCCCACTGAAAGCTCCTCAAAGCTCCTCTAGGAGCTCTACCTTTCTATTTGATTGCTGGACTAGCTCCAAAGAAAGCTGATGCCAGCAAAGGTTAGTACAGCAGAGACAAATACCACTACTTGTATTCTCTGTATCCCACTGGCAAGCCCTCCCATCCGCTATGACAGGAGCAGGAAGCTGGCACAGACTTTGGAGCATTCATCCAGAAGGAAGGAGATTAGCTGAACACTTCCCACCAGGATCTCACCCTTTTACAACAGAACCATGCTCACGTGCCAGGCACTGTGGAGGGTTAGTCAAGAGACTCAGCATTAGCTTACTCTGAACATATGCACAGGTTCTATAGATAATACCATTCTTGTTCTTTATAATTTATAACGTCACTGGAATTTTGCAGTTTTAAGTACAAATTTCTGAGTGATAATATAAATCAATTATTTTCTTTGGTCTTCAGCCCTTATGACCCTGGAGACTATTTTCCAAATGTGAATATAATCCCCATGTCTGGATTGCCAATATGCAAATAACACATTGTTTGTCTGAAGTATTATCCAGAGCCATCACATGGAAGATATGTTTTCCCTTCCTTTTAGCTTACTATCTATATCTGACAGCACATTAAATACAGCGCAGGTTTGCCATTCCATCTGCAGTCTGTACCCTCTCACACACAGTAATGTAGAGACAGAACGAGCAGTACTCTTGCCTACTTGTTTATCTGAGTTTTATTCTGTTGCTGAAAAAACCAAGGTGATGAAGGAACCGAGCTGCCCTAACTGCTCATGCTCTGTGTTTCTCTTAGAATGGAAATGGAGATGAGTGCTATTTTCCAGCAAAAGGAAATGGAGAAAGCCCACCGGAAAGGGCTCCTGGGGCTGGAAGCCCCTTTCCTTTACCACGGGATGCCAGCGAGCCCCATCGCGTTCCGCGGCAGGCACAGGCTCCCTGACGGGCACCTTGCCAACGAGCTCTATGTCCACCGCACCACCCTGGATGAAATCCATGGCAACACCGTGCTGATGGCAAGCAGCCCGTACCCGCCAGTCAGCACTCTGCAAAGGGAGAGGGGGCGCCGCCCAGGGAGAAGAGCTGGAAACCACAAAACTGCCGAGGGCAGTGCCAACGGCACGAAGAACCAGGCAGATGACAAATCCACGGACTCTGCCTCTGCTGCGGCGGATGATGAGAAAGAAGACAAGAAAGAAGTAGAGGTGGAGACACCAAACAAACATGAGCAGAGCAAAAACCAGACTGAGCCATCTGCAGTTGCCAAGAACTGCAAAGAGTTTGAACAAGGCTTGAGAAAAAACTGTGCTACTCAGGAAATTCCTGCTGAAACCACCAGCTGCAGCAATACAAATGAGAAGGAAGCCAACAGCTCCTGCTCTGCTTTTGATGACAAGTACCTGTACCCTTCTGCAATCCCATTCTCAGCATTACCATATGGATTTCCAGTGCCCAACAACCCATTGCTACCTTCAGGTTTGTCAGATTTCCAGATTACAGTTCGAGTGGCATTTTGATATAATCTGGTTTTATTGATTTGGTCTCTCAATTCTTCCCTCTGTTTTAAGTGAATTTTTGGTATGGTAGAGTCTTTGCAACTAAAAGTAGAATTCTAATGCTGCAAACAGTAGTATCTCTATTCAGTTCTTGTTCTAAAAAGGAGTTTCAATTAAAACAAACAATATTGCTGAATGAAGTTGTGAGGTTAGCCTCTCTTCAGCCCACAACCTTTCTATATATTCTAACTCACAGTAGGCACTGTGGACAAGCAAAGGCTTGGATCAGTTCTATTGAAATATTAGTCAAAGTAATAGTAAAGTCTAAGGAAGAGAAAGCACTGGCTAGCACAGTCATTAGAGGAAGTTCTGCAGCATTATTTGTATGTGTAGGCACTGGTAGGTACAGTGCCAGCAGTAAACAAAAGAAGCCACCAAAAAAAAAACCTTTCAGAATCAGGTTCTGTTCATTACCTGGTGATTTTGTGTCTAGGACTCCTGTATCTGCAAGTGATTATACCCTGCTGTTACTATATCAGGTTCTGAAAATGTGTAAAAATTCTCATGGTAACAATAATTTCCTCCTGATTTGCCAGCAGAATTCTACCACGATAACTTCTGTGTTTCCTCCTCAAAGGAGCTCATGGCCTGATGCTGAATGGAGAAGATATTTCTTCCATCGAAGACATTCGCAAGTGGACGGTCGATGATGTGCACAACTTCATTGTCAGCCTCCCAGGCTGCTCAGATTATGCCCAGGTGATTATAAACATTCACTACATTTTCAGATCTTTAGAAACATCTAGATTTAAATGTCAGCAAGCAAATGTAAATGTGGGAGGGTAGTTGATTGTCCCAAAATTACAAATATAATAGTGGTTTTCTTTGTGCTGTTAGGAGATAAATACAAAGATAAAACTGTAAAAATATTATTACTTCTTTTTATTGTTTATGCCTCAGGGTTAAACATGAAAAATTACCAAGTCTATTTTAGCACACTATGATGCATTCTATCATTTCATCAGGTATTTAAAGACCATGCCATTGATGGAGAAACCCTTCCACTGCTAACAGAGGAACATCTCCTGGATACAATGGGATTAAAGCTCGGACCAGCATTAAAAATTCGCTCTCAGGTATGATCATTCAATGTATGCCAAGACAATGAGTCACAGAAACATGAAAATTCCAGAAGATGACAGGAGAGAACTTTTCCAAACTAGAGCACCATTTTTTTCCACTGGTAAGGTAACTGCCATGATATTGGGAGAAACTAAATTACTCCAGGAAAGTTTTCTTTTGCTTCCCTGTATGTAACCATGGCATACAGGTATACAGTAAGGAATATGACTGTATATTTTTTAGGAACAGACTGTCCCTCTCTGTTTTCAGTTTTCTGCCCTTAATTTCATCCACTAATGTCAACTCTCTGTGTGTTTCTGTTGCTGCTGGTTCTTTTCCTTTTATTTAACCCCTTGTACTCTCTCACTCTTCTCTCATTCCCACCACCTGCCCCATTCCTGGCTGGCAGTTTGTCTCCCCTCTGCCCCTGGGTGCTGCAGCACCTTGGGAGCAGGAGAATCCTTCTGTCAGGCCCAACAGCCCTAAGTTGGGTATCAACAACCTCCTTCCACAACCTGGGCCTAGAAAAATATAAGAGTGAAAATGGAAAAGATCTTTTTCACAAGAATGTGATGACCCTTTGAGATGCCTGGTATGTCCCTGGAGTTGCTGCATCAGAGTCAGGCTTGATTGTTTAATGGCTTTAACAGCAAGAAGTAATTGCTGCAATTGTGCCTTTGCCTTTAAAGGTGTCCCGGCGTCTGGGCAACGTGTTCTACATGATGAACGTCCCTCTGTCCGTGCCCCTGCCTCCTGCTCCCGGGAAAGCCCCGGAGCAGCCCTCTGACATGGCCTCCCCCCTGCACTGCAACAGCAGCGGGGACACCCTGGACAGCCCCTGCTCCCAGGACCCTGAAACCTCCCAAGCCGTGGAACAGATCGTGTCAGACAGCAGGGAAAATCCATGTGACACAGTTGGATCCCAGGCTGACTTCCAGATGATTGCTTTCCAGAAGAGCTGAGCTAAATCCAGGAAATAACGTGTTTTTAATAATCCAGGAACCTCTAGTTACAAAGTGTTTGAGAAGAAGCTACAGCCTGAAACCTTTGTAAGGCTGGGGCTGAAGGAAATAAGCTGCCAATGCAGCATGAGGAAATGTAGTATCTGAAAGGCATTCAGAAATGCAGCTACAGGTTAGTGCAATTACTTTCAAGTGCAATTCATAGAAAAGAAAACCAGTAGAGTTAACAGGTAAATTGAATTTTTCATTGAAGTCCAAGGTTATCACTGAAAGCTGTCAGAGACTCAGAGTACACTGTGTATCTTACAGTGTGTTCCAGTGGGCAGCTGAGAAATTACATGGAAAAGTCACAGCTTCCAAACATGGCTGACTTCTGCTTCTGTTGGACAAATTTTATACAGGACATTCACACAGAATTCACTGGGACTGTATGGAACTGCCTACAGAATATAGAGAAATAGACCCCAGACTCAGCAATTTGAGTTAATTCATTGCCTCTCCAGAACAAAGCCTTTCTAAGTGCCTGGCAAGGGTATAGAGCTTATAAAGGTACACAGATTAAGCATGAAAATACCGTGCGTGACAGCAGTTTTAATTATTCCAAGATATTTCTATCACCAGGGCTGGAATTTGCTTTTCATGACTGCAAGCTGAGTTGAGTCACCAGCCCCTGGTGAAGGCCACTCACTGGGACAGTGACATTCCCTGCAGGCAGCAGGCTCAAAGCCACTTGGCTCCTGCCAACCTCTGCAAGAACTCCCTTCCCATCAGCCCACCTGGGCAAGCCATGGAAAGCCCTTCCCTCAGCAGCACGTTCAGCATTCTTCACTTTGGAAGAGGCCATCAGTTCGGCCTGAGAGCTCCCTTTTCTCTGGAAAAATATGGTTTCCCCTCACTTCTGCTACTGATGAGTCATTGTCTCACAGCAAACAAGGACATGAAATAGAGCTTTTAGCTAAGGACAAATCCCTAGCATTTACTGTGATTCCTGTGTGACTTATCCTTGTTCCCTTTTTAGGGGTTTGTTCCTGCAGTGGTTTTCCATGCAGAGTTTGAAGCCAGTACACCTCCACCCTCCTCCCTCAAGAACTCTTCTTTACTCCAAAGGACACACAAATCAAGTTCTGTAAATTGAGGGTTGATAGATTGTAGACCTGCTGTAGGTTGCTACTTTAGATTTGCTGCCCTTAGTTTAGTTTGTGTGGCCTCAAGCACTGAAACCCCAAGAGGGATGAAGCTGTTTAGATGGTGAGTGGCTAAACACGAGGAGGGAAAGTATTTCCATATTCTATTACTTTATTTTAGCCAGAGATAAATTGTTTTATGTCTTTGTTATACTTGTGCACTAGATAATGTGTGATTAGATATTTGCAACAGCAACCTCAGATGTCCATCTTAACAAGCAGCCCAAATTTTGCAGCCTTTGGAAAAATGGCAAATGTCTATATTCTTTTTAGCATATGAAACAATTCCTAACTTATCTTTTGTACAATTGACAATCATGCTGACAGCGTCACTTATCTGATTAAACAGAGTTAATGACTTGGCTTTCTAATGGTGTCTTACCTCCTCCATGTGTGAAATATTTGCCTCAATCCTCATGAGACCTCCACCCTGGAAGTGCAATCTGTGGCACTGCTCAGGGGACTCAGGCCACGAGATGTCGCTGCAAAGCCACTCGGTCACCTGCTGTCCCTCCCAAGGGAAACGCGGCGCACCTGAACTACCCGGGGCAGGTTAACGGCGACGATAGGAAGAAACTTTCCTTGTGTTTCTAAAGTAACAACAGAAAAGCTTGACTTGGAGCCCCGTATGCCAGGGAGGAAGGATTGAAAAGTGGCTCTGAACTGTGATTATTTTTCTTAATGAGTCAGACATGAACAATGCCAAAGGCTGAGAAAGTTAGCATGCAAAGTTTGCAGTCTTGTATTACTTCTACAATTAAAAAACCCCACCAAACATACGAGCCTTTGTACATACTGGGCTCTTCTTCCCAAAATGACAAAAGGAATTACTTCATAACTTCCTCTACTGGGGGAGATGTGCTGCAGCAGCCAAAATGCAATAAGCTCTGAACAGTAAACAGCTGTGAGGCGAAATAGGAAGGAAAGGGATTTACCTAAACAGACATAATAGATTCTATTTCTAATGGAGGAAATACCACTGGTAATGAATGTTTCCTGTCCTACAAACACTTCAGAGAAAATGGAAATATAAGGTAAAAATCATTAAAAAGTACACAGAAACAGTAGACAGACCAATATTTCCAGAGGTTGATGTGTTTTCAGGAATTATGTTTATGTGTAAATGTTGAGGCCTTACTAATTCTCATGTTTTTCTTGGACATTTATTTTTTATTCCAGCTGCAAGGGGGTTCAAGTAGCAAGCACAAGTACCCAAGAAAGCTGGCAGAACTCTGCCTCCTAATAACTTTCTGGTGCCTGTACCACCACTGCATTCATTTTTTCTGCAATGCAACTAAAATCACAGTGGGATGCAGATTATGTATTTTAATACATGTTGCATCATTAGAAATGTTTCATTTCACATCTATTGCTGTATTAGTCCATAGCAGTGATGCAGTTAATGAAGAGGAGAATGTTTTTTGAGGTGTTGTGGGAGTTACTATTTTTTTTAATAGAGCCAACATTAAAGACAGGATTAATAAAAAGATATAATAACCATATGTCAAAATGATCCTGTCTCATAAATAACAGATTTAGGAAAGTCCTGAAGAGGAAGAAATGGTTTGTCTTTCCTACAAAGCCTGGGTTTCTGGCCTCATGTAGGCTGCAGATGATGATGACATGGAATACAAATTCACATGGACCTAAACAGATAATTCTCTGATCAACTTCCCAGGAGAAGAATCTCTAAAAAATGCTATAAATGTACAAAAGTCATACAGAATTCCCACCAGGTCCAACTCAGTAACTTTAATCCAGCACACAAACAAAAGAACAGGCACATAGGTTCACAAGGTGATGGTATTTCAAACTGCCACTGCTGCATGTCACCAGCTACTTTATAAAACTGTATATTTTAAGACTTTATACAATTGTGAATCTGCCACAGAACAGATTTCAGAATGTTAAATTATCCTTTGAGTGTGAAAACAGAAAAACTAACCTGCTCTGGTTTTTAAAATCACCTCTAGATTTTAAACTCTCTAGAAATTTCTTGTAGTTTCAACTTTCAAGTTACCCTCATACAATGTTGATTGGTTGTGCAGTGTTTTCAGTCACCTTCAACAACAGAAACTTAATGGAAAATCATCCAAAACCAGATATAGCTCTTGTTTTGGTACCTTGCCATGGTAATGCTCTACCTAAGCCTTTTATTATTCACTGGAAAATAACAAGTCTACTTTACGAGGCTGAGTGTTCATAGAATTACAGAATGGTTTGAGTTGAAAGGATCATCATCATCCAGTTCCAAACTTAAAGATCATCCAGTTCCAAACCCCTGTGTTCATCGGGGTTCAGCTGCCTCTGATGGTTGTTTCAATTAGCTCTTCATGCTGTAATAAACAGCTGTAGCTTTATTGCTATGGTAATTTCAGTACAATAATACATGCTATATTGAGAGAAAAGCTCACCTCTCCTTTCTCATTTGTTTAGGCTTTTGGGGGGCTACTGCAGTTGCCAGGCTCTTTCTTTGGGAAGGCTTTACTCCTCCTGTCATCTGTGTACTGAGGGCACAAAACTGCTCTGCTGGTTTGGCCCTTATGCTGTCCTTTCCTTTGTGCCATTCCCAAGTTTACCCAAGTCTGTTTTTTTCCAGACAGACATTAGTTCTGCTACTATCCCCACACTCCTCTTGAACCACCAATTTCCCTGTGGGTAAGGATGCAAATCTTTAATTCAGCCCAGAGTGAAGAAGAGCCTGTTGTATGGAGAATGAGGCAGTATTTTTCCCTATAGCACAGCAAAGACATGAATAGAAATTTTGATTTCTCAAAATTTAAAACCACACATAGCATCTGTGTGTGTGAATTACTGACATAAAGATCAACCAACCAAAATGGCAAAACAGAAAAAGCACTACTGATCACAGAAAAAAAAGAAAGGACCAAACCAACCTGGTTCTTAGCTGTAACCTTGGCTCATGAGTCAATCTTTGCTGATTATCCTTCAGTTCCAAGTTTGCAACAGCTTTGCTAGAGGAGCACTGTGCAGCTGGATTCTGGAAGTTGGTCTGGAAAGCACTCGCTGCCTTCTAGTTCAACCTGTTAAATGGAGAGGTGTAAAGTCAAGACATGCATCCTTACATGAAAATATTTTTAACTCAAACACTTGTGGTCATAACAACAAATTTATGATTTTATAAAACAATAACTGGTAGAGTTTTTAAGACAATACCTTAAATATTGTAATTCTTATCCTCCCTTCCTGCCACTGGCAAAAAAAAAGATATAAGCAAGCCTTTTTTATACAGACTTTCCCAAAACCTCAGCTGGTTCTTCCAGAAAATGTATTGATGTATTTTTCATTTATGTGTCAATGTACATCTTCACTGACTCCGGCATGGTCTGATTGATGGTGATCTTTAGAAAGAGCTGATGTGCCAGCCCAAATCAGGAGAGACTTATCCAGTTACTCACCAATTACTGCTTAAATGAAATTATACTCTTACAATGAACAAAACTGGTATTAGAAATAGGTGCAAATAATTACAGAAGAACCAGAGAAATTAATTTTTAGTTCAATTAGGGCTTTTGTCAGTTATATGGACGTAATAATTCTGGATTGTATGGAAATGAAAAGGAGCTTGCAAGAGTGGAAGTATTTAACAACTTTCTTAGTGAAAAATAATTATGGGGATTTGTCTAATAAACCTTTGTTGTCCTGCTAAATTAAAAGCTAAGTGGCTAACTAAATATTTATAAGCTTTTGAGATGGAAGTGACTCAGGATATGTCTACATTGGAATATGTTTCTGAGTTATGACTCATGTATTTGTGGGTGGATTTTATCTGAACCTTTCTTGACAGTATGTGATGCTGTGCAATACAAGGCCCATATTCTTTATATTTTGAGTCCATTCAGTGTTGAAGCTGACGATGAAAAGGGAGGTCACTGTGTGCTATCATCTGTAGATAATCAAGGAAATGGCTCCTAACAGATTCAGATTTCCTTCCTTCCCTCCTTCCCTCCTTCTTCCCTCCTTCTTCCCTCCCTTCCTCCCTTCCTCCCTTCCTCCCTTCCTCCCTCCCTTCCTTCCTTCCTTCCTTCCTTCCTTCCTTCCTTCCTTCCCTCCTTCCCTCCCTCCCTCTCTCCCTCCTAAACTGGCAGGAGTAAGTGAATATAAGGGTATAAGAAAATATGTACCACAAAGAGTAAAACACCACCTAATTCAGTGTCCTGCCCCACATGCCAAGAGGAGATACCTATATCAGAGCACAGGAACAAAGCAATAATAAATTCAGGATAATTCCTTTATTTCCAGGGTCCTATCTCACAGACAAACAGAGGTGATGTCTATATTTAATGGTAGCTCATGATGTATTTTTGTTACATCACTGTATCCAGCTGGTTTTCTTATGCTTTCAGCATCCATATTGCTGTATTAGATCACACAGCTGGGATAAAAAAGAGGGAAAAGAAGTTAATGAAATGCTTTTGGTTTGGCTTCAGTTGAAAGAGGAAACCACTCCACTTGTATGCAACATCCTTCTCAACAGTAATTCTGAATCTGCAATACTCACAATGGCAGTTGGCTCTTTATGGGCTGTGTCTTCACTGCCTGGTTCTGCTTCTTTTTGCAGCCTGCCCAAAGCTGGCAGACATTAACCTCAAACACAAACTGTCTGAACTTTCTCTTCCACTCCATGGCTTTCTTGGAATTCAGCCCCCTGCTCCTCTCCTGCTCTTCCATTCTGGTAACTGAGAACAAACTTGTTCCATGTGTGCCTCAGTCGGGATCAGAGCTGTGCTCCAGAGTGGGAGGAGTTCACCATCCAGCACCTTACACAGTCCCTTGCCCATTTTCCATCCCTCAGTCCTTTCTCAGAGATCTGCTTGAAGTGCTGGGTTTGCTCCCTGTGCTACTCCATGTCCTTTTGTCCTGGGGAGAGCTCCTGCAATTTAGTGTTTCACAAAGATGAATTAAAATTTCCGTAGGGAAAAAAA
>VXBR01002667.1:1981395-2002665 GCA_013400215.1 Cisticola juncidis | reverse complement strand
AAATCGCGAAAAAAAAAAAAAAAAAAAAAAAGAAAAAAAAGAAAAAACACATTAACCAGATATCCAAGGTGCTTTTCTGGCAGCAAACAGCTTGATGTACTGCAGATAACATACCATGCCAAAAAAAAACTGCAAAATGAAGAGCTGAACATTAAAGGTGGGTTTGTGAATCAGCAATGGATTCAAAGAGACAGAGGGCATGGAGGAATAAGACCTAAGACCCTGAAAGAGCCCAAAAGTAGAAGTATGAGGGATAATGACCCATCAGGAGGTGATTGCACCCTTCAGGAGGAGGCCAGAGTGCACCTCCCATGGAGCAGGGAGAGTTTCAGAGCTGCAACTCAGCTTGTGCCTGTGCAGGGAGAGCAGAGGGGTCAGAGCTGCACTGTGCCAAAGCCTTCGTGTATTATTAGCAATCTGTAAGTTACAGATGGTTGAAACTTCTTCTGCAAGAAAGCCTCCATGTCAGATGTGCTTTTATGTTACTGTAAGTCAAGCACATGAAATAACTGTTAAAATTATTGCCAACTTAAAGCATGTATTTTTTAATAAATGCAGTCTGCCTGCGTTTTTACGAGGCATTGTTTTATTGTAACCATAAAAACTTCAATTCCCTCTACCCAGAAGTTCATCTTTTGAATTACACTTTTCTAGTTCGCTCACTCTGCAGTCAGTCAGCTTAATTTGTAACTTGTATAGATTTTCTGCCCAGCAACAGCAAAAGGAAAACATTCAACAGAAAAAGATGTCATACCAGAAAGAGCACAAAAGCTGTCAGTGAAACTGAGGGGCAAATACACTGCTGAAAATGTTTTGGGGTTCTTAACTGCCCAATTTTCAGTCTGAGAGTTCCAAATCATAGGAACAGAAAAGGGCAACACGATTTGAGGGGACTGGACAAGACAATGCAGCACTGCACATACTTTTCCATCCCAAAGTGCCAGGGTGGGGTTTGGAAACACAGAGCCAGAATAAATGATTATACGCTTTGCTAACTCCAGTGACCTCATAGCACAAGCATGTGGGACAACCTCTGGCAAAAGGCCCTTCTGCTTTATATAGGTTGCTTTCTGAATCTAATTCTGTAAGTATATGAGGTCTGAGAAATGGGTCTTTTAAAATAAGTACCAGTTAACAAAGATGCTGCATTGAGCATCTTTAAGGCCTTACATGCTAATTCAGTGTATCAAAACTTAAACACAGACTATTACAGCCAGAGCTGGAGCAAGGTCAATGGCCGGTAAAGGGCTGAGGGGAAGAGGGGCTGAGGGGCTCTTTTCAGTGGTGCCCTGTGACAGGACAAGGAGCAATGGCCATAAAGTAAAACACAAGAAGTTCCACCTCAACGTGAGGATTAATTTCATCACACTGAGGGTGGCAGAACACTCGAACAGGCCGTCCAGGTAGTTTGTGGAGTCTCCCTCTGTAGAGACATTCCAAACTCACCTGGACGCGTTCCTGCGTCACCTGCTCTGGGTGACCGTACCTTGGCAGGGGGATTGGACTGGATCTCCAGAGATCCCTTCCGGCCCTAACAATCCTGTGATTCTGTGAAGGGAGGGCGGTGAGGGGAGGTCGGAGAGGGGCTGAGGGACCGAGGAGGGCTGAGGAGCTGGGGCGGGCTGAGGGGCTGAGGGAGGTGGTGAGGGACTGAGGCGGGATTAGCTCTGGGAGAGGCGCTGAGGCGCGATGAGGGGGACTGGGAGACCGAGTCAGGGCGCTGCGGGGCGGCGATGGGCGAGGCGCTGAGGCGGGATGAGGCGCTGAGGGACCGGGCTGGGATGAGGCGTTCAGAGGCGGAGAGGGGACCGTGGGGAACAGAGACGGGTCGGTGAGGGACCGAGGCGGGTCACTGAGGCGCTGAGGGACGGAGAGGGAAGAGNGCGGCACAGGAAGCGCGTCCAGGTACCCGAGATTCCCCCTCCTCTCTCTCTCCCTCCCCGCCCGGTGCTTCTCCCTCTCCGAGCTGAGATCGGCTTCCCTCGCGGCCTTCCCTCCCGACGCTGTTGCGAGGCGGCGGCTGCGGGCGGCCCGCGGTGAGGGAGGAGAGCGCCCCAATCTCGGGGCACCGGGAGTCTCTGAGGCCGGGGCCGGAGCCCGGGCTGGCAGGTTCTCCTCAGAATTTTCTAGCAGTTTGGTAAAAGCTGTGAAAATAGAGCGGGGGAGCTCAAGTAGGAGCGTTTCGGGGCTGAGAGGCGGCCGGCGGGGCCCCCCGGCACATCAGAGGCGCCCCCGCTTCATCCCCTTGGGCTCTGCGCCCGCAGAAGTTCTTCGTCTCTCCATGACCAAAAAATGACATTTGGAGCTATTCGCTATTTTTAATCGCCGTGTTATACTCAGAATCTCCCCCGTTATCAGTGTCGAACAATAGCTTTAGTGCGGGTAACACCAAAACACCCGGGACCTGCGCCTTCACCCAGCGTGTCCGGCCCTGGGATCGTGAGCAGAAGACGTGGGACAGATGGTAAAAACATCTTAAAAGCAAACGTGCCCCAGCCAGGAAATTATGCGGGAAGGAAATAAAATTTGTGTCTGGAAAACATAAACAAACAGGCACGCCTATAAATAGACCTAATCAGCTTTGAGATCGTGTTAAAATGTAGTGATAATTGTGTGGTGGCACTGAGGGGCAAACTGGCGGCTGCTTCGGTGTTTTCACTTACCTGGGAGCCTGGTATGTCGAGGTTTAATTTTTAAAGGGAGTTTTACAGAGTTTTTAATGCATGTTTTGGGTGTACTTACAGTATCAGTGACCATGACGCTCGTTACTGTTATGTGTTATCAACACTCAGTTGAAGTTGTGTTTGTTTGGGGTTTATTGCTCTGCTCTGCTCTAAGAGCAGATAACATTCACGGGAGAGATCACAGAGGCTTTCAACAATACATGCTTCATATGTCACCCTTCTGCTTGGCTGCCCTCTTTCCTTTCTCATCCTTCCCTTTCCCAGCCCACTTTCCCTTCCCTCAGGAAGATGGAGATCTGCCTGTACCTGTAAAGGTTCCTTTTTTCCCTTTATTTCAAATTAGCGAGGCAGTGGGAGAAATGCAAGGAGTAATTAATAAAAATCTTGCTGAACGAGCCCTATCCATCACAACATTCAATGAATTATTGCAAAACATCACAGAATTATTCTCTTTTTAAGATTTTTACCAAGGATGACAACAGCTCAATAAAGCACCCGTCAAACCAAATTTAAACGTAATTTAATGTGTGTATAATACCCAAGGCTGTGGTCTTGCAGGCAGTTAAGCACTTAATTTCCAGCCTGTTAGCAGTAAAAGTATTTCCCAGATTGTTAATAATTCAATCGATGTCTGGGTTTTAACACTTAAGGTTGTGGCCTAAATTTGTGATATAATTATGCAAATAAATGTGTATCTTCATAGGTTCCTAGTGTAGGTCAACAACAATGGGAGGACAAGGCAGTGAACAAAGAATACTGGCAAATGCCCAAGGGGTGTTCTTAACTGGTCAGTAGATAAAACAGGTCATATTTTTCTTGATAGTTGGTTTTGGGTTTAGTTTTTTGTAAGCTCTGTGAACTTTACTGGCATATTTGCAGTATGATTATCAACATTTTTCAGGCTCATGCTGCAAGTGTCTTCTGTTAAAATGAAGTGTGGGGTTTTCATTCATAGGTGCTTCAAGTGTTTTAGCAGTTTGTACTTAATTTAAGGTGATGTTTGCCCCCTAAAGAGATTGTTTATCATACTGCAGGCAAGTCTGACATCTGAATACCCTGCTGTCATTAAACAAAGCTGTATTTCTTGACAGGAGTGAGGTTTTTGGGAGAAGTTTGCTTATTTAGCTGTGGAAGAGGCTGATGTAATGGAGTTCAGTTAAAAAACCATGGGCACAGAACCTGGGTTTTGAATGAATTCTTGTAGGATTTTATGCCTGCTATCAGGATTAGAACCGTGGTAGTTAGGTCAGATAGCTAGGCATGAAAAAAGGCTCAGAAATAGTTCAAAGTTCTGTCTAGCCAGCTCCGTGTTTCCCATCGGAAGCAGTCACAGGAAGGATGTGTTTTATGGAATGTGCTTTCATCAAAGGACACACTGCCCAGTGTGTTTTGCATAGCTTAGACTCTTCCTCTGAAAGTTACAAAAGTTGCAAAAATTTTAACTCCAGAAGTTTGAACAAAGATATTTCAGAGCTAAAATTCTCCAATTGTCATTCCTGATGGTAATTTAACTGTAATCAGCACAGAGATTAATTCAGACATGCAGTAGTGAGGGGAGGCAGGTCTGCAGGATACAGATTGCTTACCCAGTGGCTCCCAGGTGATCCATCATTTCTTGATGAAATCAAGAATGCTTGCTGTGTATAAAGCACTTAGTGACAGAAAAACAACCTATGTTGTCTAATGGCTAGTTTAATCTTTTTATTTTAGACAAAATACATTTCAAAAGATAGGAGATGCCTTTGAATGCCTGTTACTCCAGCAACCTGATCAAAGCTATTTCATGTCTTGGAACTATATTTTTTCCATACGTGTCCTGAAATATTCACTTAACCAGAAAACGTTCAGTGCTGTTTCCTTTGACAGGCGTTGGGCCGGTAACACGTGGCACTGTGCTGGCAGCCCTGCAGTTTGGCTGTTAAAGAGGCATTAAGTTTTCATTGCCTTGGCCGCATTCCACATGCACAGTTTGAGGCTGCCCGTGTCGGGTTTTGGGCTGATCTTTGCGTTGGGATTAGCAGCGCTTGCGTCGCACCTTGTTGCTGTGTCCTGCTCTCCATAAATGTTAATGCACATAAACGCTGCTCCTGAAAAGAGGGAAAATAGCTCCTGGGCACTTTGGGGGTCAGTGTCTCACTGCAAATTGATGGCTGAGGTGGCATCAGTGGCATTAATGACAGGTACTTTTCTTGTTCACTTTTTTCCTTGGGTCCTGTCATGATTTGGGTTCTGCTGGAAGGAAAATGCAACAGCTGCATTGCTGCTCCTGTGCTGCAGTTTTGTGTGAATGACTCTGAGAAGGATCTGTAGAAACGACAATGCAATGGTTTTCCAGTAATGTGTATTTTAGTCCAGCCTGCCCATTTGGCATTATTTTCTTCATAAATTCTATTAAAGATGAGTGGGATGATAACAAATGAGAATGATTATATTACATCTTTGAAAGCTGAATATCAGCTGAGAGAGGAAGAAGAAACAAAGATCAAGGGGGCAAAAAAAGTGGAAAAATGAGAATGGAAAGAAGCAGCCTGAGTTGTCCCTACAAGAATCAGTCTTTTGGAAATCTTGAGTTACATTTTTGGAGGTGGGAAGGGAAAAAGTCAAAACAGCTGGCCTGGGGTTGGAATGAGACTGAAGCTGGTGTGTTTTGGCTTCAAAATACTGTACATTGCTCCTTGGATCTGTTTTAGAACTCTGTATGTTTACAGAGTTCTGTATGTTTTGCTCAAAAAATTTAGTAATGATTGAAAAGACAGAGGGAAGGAAACAGATACTTCTGTTTTCATAGGATGTGTACTGGACTGAAAAACATCTGCTAATCTTTTTCTGTAAAGAAAAGTTAATGTTTTGTGGCCAGCACATGGCCATGGTAATCCAGAAAAACTGGTTTGTCCACATGGCTCTGCCACAGTTTCTTTTAAGAGACCTGGGGCAGTCCTTGGACTGGTCATCAGTGCAGGAGTGGAGCAGGTTTATGTTTGTTAGTCACTGAAGAAGACAGGGATGTCCTAAGAGCAGCCCCTGTCACCCCAGTGTGTTTGTTTCCCCTCTACCCACTCTAGTCCTGCCAATTTGCGTGCTTTTTCTTTGTGTATGGCACGTTGGGTTTTTTCAGGCAAAGTACAAATATCTCAGCAGCACCCAGTCCCCTGCCACATCCACTCCGAGGTCCTGACAGTCACCAGGGAAGGGAAAAAGAGAAATCTGCAGTTCAGCCCAGGCTGTGGTGTGCTCAGCACTTTCAGAGAAGAGAGGAGTAGGCTAATGCAGTTGTGGTGTCTTTATAATGAGGTGTGTGGAATGGAACCTGGCCTGACACAGTGTCAGTTTTGATGTAGCCTGTCAGCTTGAAAAACAGGCACCATATGATAAGTGTGCTTAAATTTCTTCTTTTCCTTATCTGAAAACTGTATAAACTATTAGGCTTCAGCAGTCTGCTTTGAGGAATAGGTGTTCTGAAAATCTAAGAGCAAAGAAATCAGCTAGATATTTGTTTCATTGAAATAAAAGATTTTTGATGACCCCTTTGAAACAGAGGAGCGTAAATCCTTGTAATGCATTTGGCTGCACATGGAATAACTTGTCTTGCTAGTGACACTCATCATTTACCCTCTTCTAATTTTCCAGAAACCCTGTTTGTGTTACCAGGCTGTGGAAGGAAATTGTCCTGTCTTGGGTCATACCTGTCTTCTTGCAATTGTGACACAAAGAGGGAATAAAATGAGTGCAGTTTTCAAACCAGAAATGTGCTCTGCCCTTTTGTCATCCACTGAGTGTTCCAGGAGTAGGAAAACCTGACTAAGTCTTGCTTGGGTAGAGCTGAGGGGGAGAAGGAATCTCATGGGCGCACAGGCTTCAGTGGCTCGGTTCAGATGTTATTTGTGATGTGTTCAGGCCTCTCTGGTGCTGCAGTCCCAGCTGGGGGCTGAATTAACCAGGAACTACATCCATGCACTGAAGTCCAGAAAGGAATGTGCTGTACTTTGGTTTGGGAAATAATGGCAAATTTGATTAGGACTTTCCCTTCACTTCAGTGAGTTTGGAAGGTCCCTGGGTTTGATTGTCCTTTTATGAATTCATATAGGGCAAATTGTGATTGAGAATTATTCTTAAAAATTTAAAATGTCTTTGCATTTCTAGCAAGTCACTAGGACGAGCACTGCTTTTCCTGTTAGTAGGTGGAGTTCTTCTGTCTAGACAAGTAAGAAATTTGGTTTGGTTTTATTTTTAATGGCCAAAGTTTGTAAGTTACCAGGAACTGTAAATCTCTAAATTTTGCATGCCAAAATTTAGTGACAACGTGGGTTACTTTTAAAACTGAACGCAAAATTTGGCTGAACTGCAGTTTTTAAAAAATGTGCCCAGGGTAATGAACTTGCCATTGCTTTGGTTTATTTAATTTATTGATGGAATATATTATTTTCTGTCAGTCATTTATTTTCATGTTTTAACATAAGCATGGCTCTGCAAACAAAGGGATGAAGATAGGCTGAAAAATGGTGATTAAATTGCAGGGGACACTTTCTCAGAACAAGCTCAGTTAAACTGTGGCAGTCTCACTGGGAAGCTTTCTTTGTTTGGGCTGTTATGAAACTATCCCTCATGGACAAAGCAATAGAGAGAAAGGAGCAATAAAAAAAATCTGGTGCCAGCCCCTGCCTGTGTAGTGCATCACATGACCCAGCAGGATCATAAATACTTGAGGAAGAAGGAGAAAAAACACCTTAGCAGAGGAATTAACATTGATGTGAATATCTGCAGTTTCTCTGTCTGTTTTACTGTCTGTGCTGTGAAGAACATTTGCCCTGTGAACTGTTCCAAATTTCATTTGCTGACAGGAGTTACCAGAAAAGCAGCATTTCACACACAGCTGCTGCCTGCAGCCCCCAGTCCCTGGTGCCCTCTCCCATGTGGCAGTGATGGGACACAGTCACTTGTTTTATTTCAGTGCATTGAAGCCTTTTTTGTTGCTGTTCAATTACTCTGGTACCAGGTTTGGTGGTTTGGTTTGATTTACAGTTCCTGGTACAACTCTGCCATGTAAGAGGATTTGAAACCACAGAACATAAATTATGTGCATACATGCACTGTCAGGGAATAGTTTTCTTACCTGATGCTCAATACAGATTTTTAAAATTTAAAAATAAAAAAAAAAAAGGATTGAACATGCATAAGGAGATAATATCCATTTGAGGACTGTTAGGATCATCTGGCCTAACTTGGGCACATGTTTTTGAAACTACCTGGTGAGTGAGCATATTTCTGCTTTCATATGGAGGATTTAGACCTTTTTAATAAAGTTTCAGAACTAACAACTACAGAGTCTTTGGTCATTTGGATACCTTCTGTCTGAGGTATTATTCTCTTCAAAATTCTGCCCAGATAGGAAAAGCAACAATCTCCTCTAAGATACTCATTAACCAGTTGGTTTTGAAAGTTACCTGTTCAGACTGTTGAAAATTAACAACTCTTACATCTGAAGCATTTATTCTGCTGTAACCACATCTATTTGACCTTGCATTTTCATTTAACATGCTGCTTGTGATATTTTGATTATGCATCTTAAAAGCAGTAATGGAGGTTGTATATGTTTATTGACCTTTAGTAAAATTAGGTCTTTAAATGGACTCTGAAACTTTTATTCCTGTAAATGACCAATCTGATTTGTGGTTAATATAATCTATTTCTTCAGGCAACATGAGAGGAACAGGTACAGAAAAGGCACTGCAGTGTGGAAAGCTGTCCCAGTGTTTCTGTGTTTGGGGATTGGAGAATTAAACCTGAATGGATTAAAAGAATTTAAAGGAAATAATTTTGAGGAAGTTAGCATAAGTCAGTTTAATATCCCACCCTATGTTTTTTTCCAGATATGTTTTTGTGAAGCAGGAACATTAGAAAGTTCTTCCATTCCCTACCTGCAAATATTAGATCTTAATTTTACATAACTGAAAATGCCCATCTCCATCCTTCTGCCTTACATATCTCAGAGTTCTGTTACCTCTCTGCAAGGTGGTAAAAGCACAGAATTTGTGAATGTGTGCAGACATAAAACATTGGGTTTGATGTTTATATTTCTTCCTGCTGTGCTTTCAGCCTGAATATTCTTCTGTGTAGACTGCAAGAATCTCCTCAAGGGTACACTAAAGTTTCATTCTGTAGTCGTGCAGTGGGCAAAGCAATTTCTAGCCAAATCTTTCAGCTTCTTTTCAACATGGTTTTCTCCTTCTCATGTGAGATCTGGGCTGCTTTGTGTTCTGTCAGAGTGCCCACACTGCTGTCATTTCACACACACTCACTCCTCACTCTGTTTTTCCTTTGTTCCCAGCTTCACACCTGTTTCCATCCCAGCTGTGCCTTAAGCAGCTTCCATGTGCTGCTTCCTCTTAGGCCTTCCTTAACTTTGCTCTTTCTACAGATCTGCTGAAGGGTTTGTACTCTGTACCTTCAGTTCTTCTAACATGAGATTTGCTGCTTTTTCCTTCATGTAGACAGAAAGTTCACAGGAAAAATAACTTGACCTATTTTCACATCCTTTATATTTTATTTGTTATTTATATATTGCCATGACATAATGAAGACTTTGCAATATCTGATTTTTTAAGCTCGAATGGGTGATTTTCTTATGTGTTTAAAACTGTATTAATAATTTTTGACTTTTCCCACTGTAGGAAGTTGGTGAGCCATTCAAGGAGGAGAAGGCTGTTGCTAAATACTTGCGCTTCAACTGTCCAACAAAATCCACCAACATGATGGGCCACCGAGTTGATTATTTTATTGGTAGGGTTGCTTTTAACCAGAGAATTCAGGTTTCTTCTAACATTGCACTTGGAGGGTGGGAGCGGCTGTTTTATTTTTATTAATAGTACTTTATCTATTAAGTACTGATCTTACAGTTTGGTTTTGAAAACTTATCTAGGTATTAGGAAGTCATAAATTTAATCTCACTAGTCTGGAGTAAATGGAATAAACTTTTCACTCTGTGATTTAAAGGTGTGTGATATCAAGAGGAATATATTTCAGAATAGTGACTAGTCTGACTTGAAAGATTGAAAGGATGTGGAACATCACCAGAACAGGCTGGTCATTGTGGTTGAAGAAACATAGACTAAATGTTAAAAATAATGTTAATTTTAATGCATTTCCAATTCAATTTTTTTCTCTAGCTTCAAAAGCTGTGGATTGCCTCCTGGATTCTAAATGGGCAAAGGCAAAGAAGGGGGAGGAGGCTCTCTTTACAACCCGAGAGTCTGTGGTTGATTACTGCAACAGGTATGAGCCAGGGCACTTCTCAGTGCCATTAATGACTGTAGTTGTCCAGATGTCACAGTTATTTAGGAACCAATGTGACTTGGGCTTCCTGTATCCTAAAACTTTAGTGGTTGTATGCAAAAATAATGATTGTATTTATATTGCTGTGTTTCAGGGTGGAAATGATGTAGTTCCATTGGTTTTGTTCCCAAAACTCTCTCAGGTTTTCACTGCACTGCTTGGGGCAGCAAGGTGAACCAAAGGAATTTCCTTCATTTGGACAATATTTGAAGTTAGTAGGGTCAGAGCTCTCAAATCTGTCTGTCCCTGCTGTCTGAGGAGCAGGGTTCTGCACTGCTCTTCCTTTTGGGATTTGGGCTGTGCTCCTTTCAAGGATGCTTCTAGCTGGTGATGACCTTAAGAATACCAAATACTACATCCTGGTGCCCTGCTGGCCATATATTTATATCTTTAGATCTCCATACATAAATAGATAACATATGCACTTGCATTAAGGTCTGTATATAGCTGAGAGGAAGGGAATACTTGGCAGAGGTACTACACTTTCAACAGAGCAGTTCTGTTCATTGTGCATCACTTATCAGTGATCCTGATGAGCTTTATCTCTACTTCCTTATTTTTGCTATGAAATACATTGACATGACCTTGAAAATAAATATTGCAGGAATTGCATTAATAGGAAAGTTAATTAAATGCATCTCGTGGCTTGCTGCATCCTACATCTTGTCTGTTCATTCATATCTACAAAGTGTTGCCACAGAAAAGTACAGTTTTTACCCAGTTCTGAACAGATGAACCAAAAAAAGCAAAGCAACAGTCAGGACATGGGATAAGTAGGTCTGGTGTAGCTGTAAATGGAGCAGATGATGGTGACCTTGCCTTGCAGTCATGCTGGTCATGGTTGGAGAGATAATCTAGAATGGTGTCTAATAACATAATTGAATGTAAGTGTTGTTCTCACAGCTGCACTTAAATGACTCATTTAACTTTTTTTGTTTTAAGACTCCTGAAAAAACAGTTCTTTCATCGAGCATTGAAAGTGATGAAAATGAAACCTGACAAGGATACAAAGAAAGAGAAGGAAAAAGGAAAGGCTGAGAGCGGGAAAGAAGAGGAAAAAAAGAGCAAGAAGGAAAGTGGCAAAGATGAAAAAACTAAGAAGGAGAAAGAAAAGGAAAAAAAAAAGGATGGTGAAAAAGATGAGTGTAAGAAAGTAAGTACTGCAGTAAGAGAAGACACAAACCTGTAACAAATACATCAACAGATGGTTAAGATTGCACTGGCTCAAAAGTTGTTTATTCTACAATATGCCTTGCTTTTCTTTCCTGTTTTCATCTCTAAAATATGCTGCTTTTTGGTTACCTTTTGAATTGGTCTTATTTTGGTCTAGGTCAAAAAAGAGGCCTCTGTGTACCCCTCTCCTCTTTAAATGTGTGCTGAGTTAATGAAAAGCTGTTCCTCTCCCGTGGCAGCAGGCTGTGTACATCACTTACCATAACATGACACTTGTGCATGTGACCAAACATCCAAAGCAGTGCAGCTGCACCAGTGGGACAAACAGTTTTGCAGTGTTTGTAGCAGGAATGTTTGCAATGTTTGGAATTTGGTATGTGGGGTCTGTAACTGGCTGTGTAACAGTGCTCCATGACTGCCTGCATCCTGCTTGCACTTGAGCTTCCAAGTCTAAACTACTATTGCTGTACAGCTTTTAATGTGGTTTGGGTTTGTTTTCACTCCTGATTGGTTTTATTACTTATTTATTATTAGCAGAACGGAATTTCTAAATTGTTGGAAAGCTGCAGGAGAAACTTGATAAGTGAATGTAATGTTTCTTCTACGTAGGATGATCTGCATTAAGTGAGGGTGAGAAGGATAGTGTTCCAAAGTTATTCCCATTCAGACATTCCTAAGTGAAACAATGGCACATCTAGTGAGAGTTAGAGTCTGAATACAAAGGTTTGGGTGTCAGAAGAAACCTAAATGGCAAATTAAAGAATTATAAACAGAGCAATCCCACTGCAGTCCCAGCCCAGTGTAAGATTACCCAACCCCTGAGGTACTGCAAAATGCTGATTATGGAAGTAATGAACTCCTCCAATCCACTGTCATCAGGAGAGGTACATTATTAAATAGATGTGAATTTTTAAACTAATCATTATTTATTGAACAGATATTTAGTGGATTATATAACCAGTGGGTAGGAACTTGAATGAAACACAGGACCAAAATCACAAAATTAACAAAGTTAATTTCTCAGAACAAAGTGAGCAAAGAGAAGCAAACAGGAGATAGAGAAGAGGAAGTACAAGATCCAGGAAGAGATTGAGGAGGACAAAGAATAAATGGGCAGAAACTGATTCTGCCAGGATGTCTGTTTGGTAAATATGGCACTAAAATAGCAAATAATTCTGACAGAGTCAGTGATGGTGAAGTGTTGTTCCCTGTTCTCAATCCCTGTACAGACTTCCTGTTAATATCAGCCCAGCTCTGCAAGGCACACAGTGTAATCCTGAAGTCACAGTCTAGTCCTTAGACACTAAAAGTGAGATTTCTCTTTACTTAGAATTGTCCTTGATTTTTGAGGTGCCCAGTTGGTAATAAATAAGAACAGGAGGAAATAAAGCACCTTTACTTTAAAAAAAAAACCAAAGTGTGAAAATGGTCTTAAGTTTGTGAAAAGTTATAAGGTTAAATATATTAACAGATACTGTAAATTAAATAAAATATATCATAAAAGTAATGTACAGTGTTAAATGTAAAAATTAAAGCATATTTTTGCAATTTTTATATGTAATGATTTGTATATGTATTTTTAATATATAATAATTTTTATTTATATATATATATATAAAATATGTTAGGCATAGATAAAATATTTATGTTTGTCCTCAGGATGACACCCCAGGAACACCCAAGAAAAAGGAAACTAAGAGAAAATTTAAACTTGAGCCACATGAAGACCAGGTTTTCTTGGATGGAAATGAGGTAAGATTTATAGGTGTTTTTCAGCTTTGGGTTTCACCATGCTGTTGTCAGACAGTAGCTTAATTTACTGGATTTCTGCAAACTCCTCCTTGACATGTTGAAAGAAAAATAATTTGCAGTGTCATGGCTGATCTGAAACCAGATTTCCAGATATTTCAAGGAGGTTAATGACAGGTAAATAACAGTATGGCAGTAATGACAGGAACTTTAAAAAAGTCTTAAAGAAAACTTCCTTACCTGTAGTTGAAGTGGTGGTGGCCATGAGGGGAAATGTTCTCAGGGCTGGTGGAGCTGACCCTGCTTGGGACAGGAGGGTGGGACAGAGGCTCCTGAGGTCCCTCCAGCCCCACATACCCCACAGCCACTGCCCTGCCAAAGTTGTTCTAGGCCAAACAAGCCTTCCAGGACACCACATTCAGTCACAGGAGAGGAAATAAAAAATATCTGCTTGGCTTTGTCATCTGAGCAGATAGGTGACCCTTTGGCATTCCTGAATTCTCATCCTGGCTTTACCACTGAAATTGTGGCCTTAAATACTTCGGTGTGCTTTGCTGCTCTGGAAGACAAAGAATTTCATTATTTAGCAGCTCTGTAATGTACAGAGTCACATTGTGCCTCCCAAGTTTGGGATAAGTGGTAAGTTTTGCTGTGCTGTGTTAATGGTGTGTGTGGCTGTACTGGAATCTCCCCCAGGACTCCTGTGTTCCTTTGGTTATAAAACATACATGGCAGCAAATCCTGTAAATAAATCACTTGTGCAGAAAATGTGTTTCCCCTTTGTATCTTGATTTTTTTTTTACCTTTCCCAGTTCTTCTACACTTGCTTTGCTCTTTCATCCCATCTCATGTGGGATCACACCCAGCTCTGATCCTCCCTGTCACTTTTACACTGAGTGCCCATTCCAAATGAGGCTGCAGCACAGTATCTGCAATGTCACAGTATTTACTGCTTGTCATCAGTTACTTCTCTGTTTATTAATGAGCTGACATTTTTAACAACTGTAGTTCACAAGAACTTTTATTAAGTAATAGCTAATTTAGAGCAAATTTCTGTGTATTTGCAGTAGAACTGGGTTTTTCCTTCATTATTTTGCACTTACAAATACTGAATATCACACACTTACTGCCCATCTTCAGCTTGCCTGGGCTCACAGAGCAGCTGACTGGCAGCAGCTGCACCTGAATGCAGCTAACTTTGGCACGCTGTGAGAAGCAGAATGTTAAATATTCATTGCATCACATGGAATCACCAGGTGCCCTTCTGGTAGTTGGTATTGACACATCTGCAATGAGGGTTGATAGTTTCTTTCACAGTTAGAAGCTCAGATTCAAACTGTTCCCTTTGCTAAGGAAAAAAACCCAGCTCTTTCTAGTTCAGAAAATCCTGCACTTTACCAAGGAGTTTTTCATTTATGGCTGGGCAGCTGAGATTCAAATGGATTCACAGTTCTCACACAAACATTTGGTCTGAGAGTTGCAACTGCAGCTGCAGAGGTAACAGTGCTGAGGGTACAGTACCACTGATGTGAGCCCAGCACAGGCCTGCAGGGAGCGTTCCAGCTGCATCCTTCATTCCATGTGTTGAGTCTGGGTGTTTTCTCTTCAAAGCTCAGAGGACTTTTTGTTTCTGTTTAGTGGACTTAGGAAACTTCTTATTTTTTTGCTTTTTGGTTTTTTGCTTCATGTTGAACAACATAAATGAATAAAGAAAGCTACAACCAAACCTTGATTCAGTGCTATTTCAGAATCGTTCATTTTCCCATCAGCTCTGCTGTCTGTTCTCCTCAGGGTTACATCACCTGTCAGTTCCCTTCCAAGGTGTCACGGCCCCTTGCCTTGCCCGGGTGCTGAGCAGCCTTTTGTTCAGCACTGGGCATTGCAACCTGGCAGTGTTTGGGTGAGGGAGTACAGGAGATGATTACCAGAGCTTGTTCTGAGTGTAAACCACATCGTTTCTGTTGTAGGTCTATGTGTGGATCTATGACCCCGTTCACTTTAAAACTTTTGCCATGGGACTTGTCCTCGGTAAGTCAGAGTAGACACAAGTTGTTTATTTCTGTTGCCTTAAGCTAACCAGTGAGTTGTCCAGTGGGCAAATGTGAGTCGTGGAAAAGTATGAAATATGTTTTGAGTGAAGGATTTCTGGCCCTAGAACTTATATTTCTGTAGAATAAGACAAATCAGCTAATCTTATTTTTTAAATCTAAAATAGTATAGATGTTAACTAAATCTAAGGCACTGCTGTGAGTGAGCAGTGAGCCTGGCACCTCTGTACACGTACCAGGAAAAACTAACGCTGTTTCTCGTGCCTGTCTGCCCTCCATGCGCAGTGATCGCCGTGATCGCCGCCACCCTGTTCCCGCTGTGGCCCGCCGAGATGCGCGTCGGTGTTTATTACCTCAGCGTGGGCGCCGGCTGCTTTGTCGCCAGCATTCTGCTCCTGGCCGTCGGTGAGTGCGGGCAGGCGGCTCCAGGCGGCCGCAGGCACAGCCCGGCTCCTCCCCGCGCTCGGGGCTGTCGCTTCCCGGGATCCCGTGTGCGCTTCCCTCCGGCCAGCGGGTGTCACAGTTGTGCCACGGGAGGAGAGAGAGATCAGGCTCCTCTCACCTGCTGGCGTTTCCTGTGTAGTGCAGATTCGTTTGCTGCATCTGTTTAAGCAAAAAAATGCAGAGCAAACGCAGAACTGCACACAGAAACATTTTAAGAGGTGAGAATGGTGTCACCAGGATTTTAAAGCTTTCTGTGGTATAGGGGTTAAGAGGTAAATCAGAGATAAGATCCATGGTTAGTGGGGTGTAGGAGACACAGTAAGAACAAACTACTCCACAGAGCTATTGTGGAATGGGGGTTTCCCCCCAGCATCCCCCAGTCCCTGGCTGGGGGTGGGCATTAGCACTGAACATCTCTCACACCGTGGTTGTACACCATGTCTGTAACAAAACCCAAACTTTCCCTTGTTTTCACACAGCTCGCTGCATCCTTTTCCTTATCATCTGGCTCATCACTGGAGGAAGGCATCACTTCTGGTTCCTGCCAAACCTTACAGCAGATGTGGGATTCATTGACTCCTTCAGGCCCCTGTACACACACGAATACAAAGGACCAAAAGCAGACTTAAAGAAAGAGGAAAAAGCAGAATCCAAAAAGCAGCAAAAATACGACAGCGAGGAGAAATCAGATAGTGAGAAGAAGGAAGAGGAGGATGGAAAAACAGAAGGCACGAGGAACTCGGGAACGGACGGCTCAGGAGGAGAGCGCCACTCAGACACTGACAGTGACAGGCGTGAAGATGACAGGTCCCAGCACAGTAGTGGCAATGGAAACGACTTTGAAATGATCACAAAAGAGGAACTGGAACAGCAAACAGATGAAGGGGATTGTGAGGAGGAAGAGGAGGAAGATACCGAAAGTGGGCCTTCACATGGAAAATCATAACTCACTGTGGATTGGGACTAAGTATGTGCAAAGGCTGGATTTTCTTTGTTGGCTGATCACCAAAACATAGACCATACAGTAGCATCTTCGTTTGCTGAAATATCCGTGTTACCAAACAGTTTTATATCTAGTTCCTTCATTTTTTTTAACCGTTAACTTGATTACTCGGTACTATGTTAATCATTAATATCCATTTATGGAAGTTTTATCAATTTGACAAGTTTTTTATTGATTGATAGGCTGCCCAGACTGTCCTCAAACATACTGAAAAATGTCATTTTCTGGTACTTGCATAACTGGTCAATTAGTTTAGCTTCTCAAACTTGCTTTTGTAAACCAGGTAAAAGTTGAATGACCAAATCTCAGATTATTCCTAGTTATCTGATAGTTAGGTAAAACCCTTCTTAGCCCACAGCCTTCTTGATATTTTCTTGATTTTGTTTTCAAAAGATTGTGAGAACTTTCCTGAGAAAACTAGTTTTAGCAGAAGTATTTTGCTGACAGTAGAGGAGCTGGTAGTGCTGAATTTGCCTGCAGTGTTCTCTGTTTCTCCAGCCTGTGTGCCAGCAACTGAGGAAATCCAAACTGGTTTTGTGCATCCAGTGCAGAGAGAGAAGTCATCTCCAGCAGGTGAAGGAAGCAGCATGGTTTGGAAATGATGGCTGTTTTCTTTCTCCTGTTCCATCATAATTAAAAAAAATGTATTCTGTACATAATTTACAAATAAAGCAAACCATTTACTTTAACTGCTACTTATTATTTAGAGATTTGATCCAGCATTCAGTTTGTATTATTGAAGCCATGTTGTGGTGTATCTATCAGAGCAATGCAAGTCGAGAGGACCTCACGGAGTATTTGTGTATGATTGGTAGCTGTTCCACAGAAGCTTTAGTTTTGTGCCAACATTCCATGTATTTGAGTAAATTAATCTTTATTAAATGAAAGCAAACACCAGAGCTGTATGGATGCCTTAATGTTGAACCTCCCTGTACTCTGGAACTGGAGTAGTTTGAAGCTGCAGAGACAGGAGAGTATTGGTGTTCTCCCAAGGCTGGGTGGCCCAGAGCTGATGTGAGATGTCCATTGTTCATATCTTGTCTGTCAATCCCTCGGAGGAGCTGGAGCTGTGTCTCCTGTGCGTCCCTTCCCGCTGCTCTGTGGAGAATGGACTGCAAGTCTTGGCTGACTGAGCATGGAAGAAGTTACAACTCAGCCTCTTTCCTCTCAAGGACTTTATAGATTCCATTGTCTTCCCAGCCCACTCAAAGAAGATGAGGGTAAGAGAATTTTTTTTCCTATCCTAAATTGCTTCCCATCCTTCCAGCGTCAGCATCTTGGATGAAGATACCAATTTTTCAGATTGTGCAAATATATACATCATCATGGGTGTATTGATAAACAGTTCATGGATATGGTGTATGTGCTTCTTAAATCCTGAATAGTTACTCCATAAGGAAACAGACAAATTGGATCTCTTTTTTATTAATATAGCAAAAAAATTAAAGGACCCATTAACTAAACAGATTGACTCCTGGCCACTTGTGTGTTATCACTGATTTAAAGAGCTAAAGAAGTCCTGTTGTACCTGAGTGGGGTGTGCACAGTGTGAGGGGGAGAGCAGCGCCTGCACTGGGCTGGGTTTTAAGAAGTTGCTGCAGTGGTTTTCCATTATTTCAAGTACATTTCCTCCTCCAAGTGAAATAACATCTTCAGGTCCATGCTGACAAAACCAAGTGGAAATGGTCAAAGAAAACCTCTTAATGTTGCCATTGCTCCCTGCTGAGGGGGTGTGTGCCAGTGCCAGCGCTGCCACCTGGGGAGAGGTGTCTGGGTCACAGAGTGAACATCAGACACTCATGCTGTCACCCTGACAGAGTTCCGCGCTCCTGCAGCCTGGAAATTGTGATCTCTGAGGTGGGGTAAGAAAGATGTGGTCAGTGGTAAAGAACTTCATGACTCATTACTGAAAGCTTGTTTTGCTAGAAGTATCCCCCAAATACTTCTGAAGCATTTGGGAATAATGTAATGAAAGAAATGGTTACAACATGCCAGGAATAGTAAAATCATGAGTGGGCTTCAGGTATTATGACAAACCCTTCCAGGGCAAAGAGGAAATCATAAAAGAACTTGGCCACCTTTAGATTTTTGTATCAGGCATTTCGAAGTTGTTCTTAATGATTTGATATTTAACTTTGAGAGTCTAGGGTGACCTCATGAGGACAAATATACATATATTTAGTGAAAAAAATATTCAAATAACTACACTACTAAAATATCCTTCCTGCAATAAGATTTTATAGTGGTCTTACTGATATTCCTCCTAGTATAATTTTCTGGGGTTTTTTTCTTGCAAGAAGATATGATTGCTCCTATATATTCTTTTAAATTAAATAATTACTAGTAAAACAGAAATGAGTATTAATGCAGATCAGTATTTAGCAGAGATGCTACACCCAAGTGTGCTCTGCTTTGGTACAGATACAGTAGTCTCAGCTCACTTGATGGGTTCTGGGGTCCTTAAACAGCCAGATCTTTCTCTAGCAATTAAGAAACAAGTAAAAATTATTTGATGAACTTGCTTATTTCTCTATCTGTAGAAAAGTTACAGTTGTGGGGGAATGATAAGCAATTTTCAAACTGTAAAGTTTGTTCATAGCAGCAGATCAGGGGAAGCATTTATGTTCCCCTACTATGGATCATGCAACAGATTTTTTTTTGTGTGTGTGTTTTATAAAAAAAATAGGTGATAGATGATAGTTAATTTCAGTTTTTTCTGTTTGAAATAACACTGAAGCTCACTGAGCATTGTACTACAGGAAGAAGGGCAGATAAAACTGGAGAATGTCTCAGTTCCTTCATTCATTACGCTTCCCCAGGACTCGGGGGTGGCAGAAGCATCCTTCCCATGTAAACACTAAATACAGACAATGTAAACATGAACTGTAGAAATGGAAAACACCTACCAGGTTTAGCTTTTATGTTCCTTCCTGCAGCACTGGCAGTTCTCACTGTGGCACTGAGCCCTCAGAGCCCTGCCAGGTTCCTTGCAGCTCCTCTGAGGATGTCATTCTTTCCTATCAGGGTCACGGGGACAGCAAAGCAATGTTCCAGCCTCACAGCTGGCATTAAAAGCCCTGGGCAACAGAGAAACCTCCTCTTCCAGCTGCAGGTGATTGACTGGCAGTGGTTGAAGTCCTGCCAGAATCCCTCCTGGACCTGTTGGCAGAATCAGCTCAAGTGAGCTCAGTTTACAGAGCAATCCCATTTCCTCTCCTGTGCCCTGCCCAGTGCCTCACTCAGGCAGCTGCTGAGCTGGGCACCCCTTGCAATGTCCATGCCAAAATTTCTATATCCCATTCCATAAGCAATTTGCAAAATAAAATACACCACAAAAACACCTGGACAAAAGTACCTCTGTGGAAAATCTAAGTCTCAGAAGGTGTATTCCTGTTTTCCTCCCTGGAGAGGCCATGGCTTCACCTTCACTGGGTGTCCCAGAACCTAAATGAGCTCTTGGTCCCAATGGGCCTCACTGCAGATGACACAGCCCAGCTGTTTGTAACAGGGACTGATCCTTCCCCTCCCTCTTGTCCCCAGAATTTGCCTTACCCTGACTTAGATCAAAATTTTCAGTAGGAAAGTTCTATGTAATTCTCTGTGTATTATTTCCTCGAGTTCTAGAAGGGTTGTGTTTGCCTAACTTATATTCCAGTATAAACTCTTCAAGGAGCTGTACTGGCATAAATTCAGAATAGATCCACAAATTTGAGCCACCGCAAAACCAGAGCAGGAGACAGATTCTGGAGATGTTTTCCTGCTCACACGTAGTGGTCACAAAGGAGATGCTCAGGACCTGCACATCCTCCCACTGCTCCTTCTCCCCTTTCCCAGCTGCTGTGGGAAGGGAGGGCTGGATCCCTTGGCTGACATTTCATCCAGCTACTTCTCATACATTTTTAAAACCAAACCTTGAACCATGCATGTTTGAACACCATTCTTTGTTACACTCTGTACACCAAAGTCTGTATCAAACCTTTCCAAGATCCAAAGCAGTTGAGCTGTAATTTCTCAGTGGTTTTCACGCAAGGCTTTGCACAGACAATAGTGCTGGACTCACCTTTTCTTTACAATGAGGCAGCTCTTGTTAGCAATTACAGTCTGGGAAAAAGTCTCCACCTACACCTACTCACCAGCACTGCTGTGATAGATGTGTTGACTTTTAAATACAGCAGGGATGGATCAATTCTCTTGGAGACCTTTAGCAAAGGAGTTGACATTTAACTCTGCTGAGCCAGGCTGACCCCCAGCCCACTCCAGGGCATTCCTCAGGCTGCTGAGGTGTTTTTTCTAATGAGAAGGACTCACTGATTGGATTCTGAACATCTCTCTGTAGAATCAGAATCAAACAGAAGTTTTTTAGCTGTTTTATTACTGTCAGGATAAGCTGATGTTTGCAAGACACTCAGATGCAAGGCCTGGGACACTGGTTTCTAATAAACTTGTACAAGTCCAAGGCATTAACTGTTGAGCATCATTTATTACTGATTCTGACCAAATCAGTAATCCAGCCAGGGAGTGAGAGCAGAGTGGTGTGAGGTGGTCCAAAGCACTGTGCCCTTCTCACCCAGAGCACAAGGAGAAGGATGAAACAATCCTGGCAGTGTAAATGGACTGAGACTGAAGCAGCTGCTGAATGTTTTCAATAGACTTCCTGGTAATGGCTGGTACAATTTCATTAGGGCTTCTCATTTTATTTAATAAAGCATTGGATTATTTTATTTCTAATTCAGCAACAGGTGCAAGAAAACAAAAGGCACATTTCTTGATAGTGTCTACAAAGAGTCCATTACTGCCTGGCTGACACAGAGGCATTTGATCTGCCATGTGTATTTTTTTT
>VXBR01002667.1:1945332-1981373 GCA_013400215.1 Cisticola juncidis | reverse complement strand
TTTTTTTTTTTTTTTGTATATGAAAATAATGATCACAGAAAAAATTGTTTTGTGATAAAAGACTTCTGAGGAATTACTTTGGAGTTAGCAACAGCACTGTGCAAACGGTTTCAGTGCAAGTTGAAGTAAAGAGGGAACAGCACTGGGTAAACACTGATCCTGCTTTAGATAAAGATCAAAGATTTTCTGCAGGTGGTACCAACCATTAATCCTCATCATGTACAGCAGAAGGCAAACAGAAAAGGCTCAGCATGTGATCCCTGGAAGTCCCCTGGAGCCTGGATGGAGGTGCTTAGGAGAGAGATGCTGGCAGTTCTTTGCTAATCAATAACAACACAAGCAGAGCCTGGGTGACTCTCACTGGCCTTCACAGAAAATTCTTATTTTCTCTTTCTGACATGGGAGTGTTCAACCAGTAATTAGGCTGTTTTAGGGAGTCAGAAGATGGAGTTTTAAATTCTTCACACTGAGGTTGAGATAGAAATTACATTTTCCCCCTTTTTAGCTTCATTTTAAATGAAAGTGCCACAACAGAATTTGCTTTAAAATGAAGTCAACCAAGAAGTAGTAACGTACTAAAAGGTTCCAAAAGATTTCTAGCTCTGCTTTGGTGTTTGTGAGCAACACAGAGTCTGATCACACCCTGCACTCCACTTTGGCTAAAGTCTTAATTTTAGTTTTGTGTAACACTGACCAGTAAATTACTGGTACATGTAATGCAGTTTTTAGGGCTTTGCTTGTACCAACTTTCTTCCATTTCCTTAAAAATCTGTTTGTGTCTAAGACAAGACAAAAACACTGCAGTGACATCATGAGCAGCAGGAAAGGTTACACCTTGTGCAGTGACAGCACCCAGAGGGGACACAAACCAAGGAAACGCCACTCCTGAAAATCCAGCAAGGCTGACACCAGCTCTCTTCTGTATTTTCTGGATTTTCTCTGAATAAGCAGAGTTAGAATTCTGTTTTTAAAAGCCTTCAAATTAAAATAACAATGGAAATGTGTTTCTTGTTCCTCAACAAGGTCTTCCTAAGAACAAACTTGTTACTTTTAAGCAGAGCACCTCCAAAATGAAGGTGCACCACATACTGCCTGTGCTTTTAAAAGGTTCTTGAAAAATAAAACATGTTGCAAATGGGGCATCGGTCAAGCATTTTCTTCTTTAAAGTAAAGTTAATTAAAATTAAAGTTGGTTAAATAGTTTACTGGTTACATATTCTATTAGCTAAATATGCTATTAAAAATTATAAAATCTTCATAAACGGTGTCTCTCTGAGCCGTGCAGCCTTTCAGGACCAGCAGCCTCACAGCCGTGGCCATTGCGAAACCCGGGTTGCTGATCCAGCGCTGACACGGCACAAACCCTGACAGGGCATTAAAGAGCCCCGGCGGGGCTACACCAGTTAAAGGCACAGCCAGGGAAAGGCGAGGCTGTCAGACCCGCACTCACCCCACACACAGATGTGATCCCGAATGTTCCATAGGGACATTCCAGTGGCCCAGTGCCCCTGGCTGTTGGGACCATCCTCCTCCAGAGTGGGTCACCCCCAGCCCCTCGCTGGCAGCGGGGATGTTCTCAATCATCTGTGCAGGAGCTCACAGTGTGCAACTTTCCCCACACGTGACACCAAAATGCATAAGGATGCATTTTTCTCCCTGTTTTTCCCACGCTGTTTGAGGTATCCAAGATGCCAACATGAATCGCTTGAAAACACAGAGGTGAGGTTTAAATTTACTCCTCTGCTCAACGCAGTAAAGGGACACCAGGTGGCAATGAACTTCTAGAGCACAGCACATCTGACACAGGAAGAGCAGGGTGAAAGTAAAGACTCAGCTCTGACTGCACAGGAAGCACAGCTCACACTCCCTGTAAAGTTCATTTTCTGCAAAGTGTGCTCATTATCTGTAGCTGGCCTGTCCGAAGGAAGCCTCGTGTCCCAATTCAGGCAGCAGTGACATGCAGGGACTCTGCTGGTCCCTCCTGCTCCTCCTCAGTAGCTTCAGAGGCTGCAGTGACCCACGGGGCTGCAGGCCTGAGCTCCGGAGGAAAGGGTGGAGCCCAACACCTGTACAGTGAGCCCAGTTTGTTCAGTCACTGCTTCTTTCAGAAGATTATCATCAGTTAGATTTGAAATTAGAGGTTGTCTTTCTTCTTGTTCCTTTCCCCTAAAATCCTGCTCTTTCCATTAAGTTGAACAACGGAACCTAAAATACGAGGGGCCAATAGCAGGAAATGGCCCTGAAGAAGGAAGGAAGGCTCTATGCAAATATCTTAAACAGACAACACAGAACCACTGCACGAGCTTTTAAACACAAACAGCTTTTAAAAGGGATTCTCTGTGTTATTTCATCTCCTCGAGGAGAAGTCTTCTGTCTTGTTTTTACACACAGCTGCCTCCAAGCAAATATAAATCAATTCCTTAAACATTTCTATTGCTGCTCATGGACATAAATGCAGCCTTTTTAACCAAGCAGGATGGGCTCAGGGTATTATTTAGCACATGGTGCTTGTCAAATACCTGCAAGTTTTCCTGTGAAAGAAGAGGCAGCCCTTGTCCAACACAGAGTGAGCAGCTCCTGACTCAGCAAGGACCTGCCAGCACCAAGACCTGCATTTGATTTCCAGGATATCCCATCTTGTACCTTCATTTCTCTGGGATGGAAGGTGAGATACAGCACTAGGGAGCAGAAAACAGGAGTAATCAGTTAAAGCAAACTTTCCAACAAGTACAAGGTGTTGGAGGGAAGGGGAAGCTGAGTAGCCACAACACAAGCAGAGGGTGGGTGTAATGTGGGCAGAACTGTGCTCTGTGGGCCCCATGAGGAACTCTCCCAGAAAGCTCACTGAGCACAGAGCTGACACAGTCTGCAGGTCACACACTCATTGGAATTTTTATCAGCAGAAAAAATGTCCAAATGTTCCTGTCCCCTCCTGGTTCCTCATTCCCAATATCCAGGCATCTTCTTCCACAGGCCAGTGTAGCAGGTCCTGCAGTCAGGAGAGAAATGAACAGAAACAAATGCAGACATCCAAACAGTTCATTTGCTCCCACTGGAGCAAAATCACTTTCATTGCTTTGCCCTGGGTTAGAAGTAAGAAGAAAACACCTATGAAAGCATCAGTATTCAGATACTTGTGCGTGGACTGGGTGCTCAGAAGGTGCAATACCTCTGCCAGGTGAAAATATTTTCTTATTATACTCCAATTTGTGCAACAGTCCTAATAAACACTGTGTGGATAAGTAACTATGGTCAGCATAAATGCTGCTGAAGATTACTTTAAGCTGTCAGGTTTTACAGAGCACTGATCATCTTGTTTTTCCATAAAAAACCCAAACCTAACAAACCTCAGAACCTTTTCCCCCCCTCAAGTTCTTTAATCCTTAAGGTGAACCATAGAAGGAAGAGAAGGAAGCGGGGAGGAGAGGGTCAAGAAAAAATAAAGGGGGAAAAAAATCACAACTTACATCCAAATTTAGTTCCAGAGAATTGGTTGCTTTCAGAAGTCCTGCCAGCCACTCGATACTTTTGTACACACAGATACATCAAACAATACCCACCCTGTGGGCACAGGGCTTTCCTGTGGCACAGAGGGAGCTTCCCTCTGTGTTCCCTGCCCTGCAGCCAAGTCATGGGGTCCCCAGGGGTCCCTCTGAAGCACCCCCATACCCCACCATCGCCTTTTTTCCCACACACATCACTTATTTAGAACCCAAAATATTTATCTGCCACTTTCATAAGGATCTTGGCATCCCACTGTGCTGCACTTGGCACTGGGGCACCATGAGGCTGCTTCACCTCCCATTGCTAGGTGATCAAAGGGATCAAACACAACACACAGAACCTGTTCCCCAGGGTGGTTGTGTTATATGTACTATGGGTGTCATATATGCTGTGTGTGTTACATGTGTTATTTATGTTTATATGTGCTATATGTTATGCGTTATATGTGCTGTGTGTGTTACATGTGTTATTTATGTTTATATGTGCTATATGTTATGTGTTATATGTGCTGTGTGTGTTACATGTGTTATTTATGTTTATATGTGCTATATGTTATGCGTTATATGTGCTGTGTGTGTTACAGGTGTTATTTATGTCCACATGTGCTATATGTAATGTGTTATACTTGCTGTGTTACATGTGTTATTTATGTTTATATGTGCTATGTTATGTGTTATATGTGCTGTGTGTGTTACAGGTGTTATTTATGTCCACATGTGCTATATGTAATGTGTTACACGTTATGTATCATGTGTGTTATGTTTCCTTAACAGCCGTTATATGTTATGTATGTCCTGTTACATGTGTAACATGTGCTNCGGCCGCAGGTGGGTGCCGGGGCCGGGCGGGGGAACCCGGGCGTCCCCTCGAATCCCCCCGGGCCGCCTCCCTCCCTCTCGCTCCGGAGAGGAGGAGGAACCCGCCAGGAGGGCTGGGGGCAGCGGCGGAACCCGGCCGGGACGGGCAGCGGGAGGAGCCGGCAGGCGCGGGGTCCTCTGTGCGCAGGATGGGGCTGTGCCCGCACGGCCCGGGACAGGTGATGATTTATTATTGATATTGTTATTATTATCTTACCGAACGGGATCCCGTTTGCGTGCATGTTCCCTCCTTTCTGTGAACACAACGGCAGCGCGCAGTACATGAAGACAAAACTCTCCGGAATGAAGCCGCACTGTAAGGACAGCTCAGGTTTCAGAGGATGCGCTTGTGCAGATGCAGAGTGAAGCGGCCAGCCCAGGTAGGCTTGTAGCAAACTCCATCGATGCTTCGCAGGTTGTGCTGCCAAGGACATGTAGTGGCTCTAACTCTGCTCTCAGGACAGACGAACTCAGTTGTGCTCTAACACAAATGTTAGTCACCAGTGACTCTGGCAAACTGGTCACGAAATGCGGTGTGTGCTCGAATAGAAGCAATTCCGTGTTAACACAGAGCCTAAGAGTCAGTTCCTTTCTACAGCTGCCTTGGCTCCTCAGCTCTGATTTGCTCTCATGGACACCATCCTGCTTCTCTAAGGAAAGAGAAGAAATCAGATAAAACTGTCCATGCTGTCTTGCTGACATACTCAGAGCCACTATATGTTCATTTTCCTTAGGAATTAACAGTTGGAAAAGAGTTATCATAAAGAAACTTGTGGAAGTCTGAAGGGAAAAGCAGCTGTTCTGAGTCTCTGTCATTGCAGTACTTAGAGATGAACAAAAAAGCTCAGTTCACTAATAAAGCCCTTGTGCTTTGGATTGCCTCAGAGTTCCAGGATTTTTGCACCAAAAAAGGAGGTGATGCTTGATGCTTTTTCTGCTTTCAGGATATTTCTGCAGTCTCACTTTCCTATGAATTCTATAAGCACAATTAACTGTGAGGCCGTGCTGCAGCATCTCCTAGAGTATCTTGCACAATTTCTGTTCAGTAATTTTTTCAGAATATGCAGGAGCTCTGAAGCCTCCCTCCCTCTACCCAGCTGGACAAAAAGACTTCTCCCTGCCTTCTAAAGGAAAGGAATATAGCCTTACTTCCTAAACCTTTCCTTAGGTCATTAGCTAGAAAAGTAAATTATGTCGACCTTCTAACTCTCAAGAATGTAATTGAAAGAAAACAAAATTTAGACACTTGTTGATAATTTAATGAGTTAATGAGGCTCTTTACTCTTCATTAAGGGGCTTGAAAAATTCAGACAAATTGGGGAGTTGCTATGATGGAACTAATTGGTAGAGCTACACAGAAATAAATTTTTACTTTTTTTTCCCTTCTCAGAGATGAAGCACTGTGCACTGTGACATTTATTTTTGCTGTTTTCACCACTAAAGGATGGCTGCCAGACTCTGTGAAAATGGTTCTGGTCAGTACCACTGCACCCACACCAGCCAACCTCTTGAAATCAGCTACATATTGGTCCTGATTATGTTTGGAAAAGTCTTCCTTGATTTCTTCATGCTGCAAATTAAGCCAAAGCCTGTGAAAGTCAGTTTTATGGGATACTTCTGCATTTCAGTGGCACTTCTTGATTTCACACTGCTGCTGAGTATCTGCTTCATTTTTTGCTTGGAGGACTTTGCGCTGTGGGGCGTGCGGTTCACGGAGTACCACATCTGCCTCCTCACTCAGATCACCTCTCTGACCTACGGGATCCTGCCTTGCCCCGTGTACCTTGTGGCTGCTCTGGATTATTGCACTACAGTCTCCCAAACATCCCAGTTCCCTAAAACAGCTCGGAAGTCACTTTATGTATTTGCTGTGGTGGTCATATGGATTTCCGGGTTTTTTTGCACTCTGCAAGTCCCCGCTGTCTCTGCAGAGCTGGAGATGCAGACTGGTGCTTCCCCTTCCCAGTGCCCTCTCTCTGGCAGCCTGCAGAGCTACTGGGTGTCGTGTGCCATGGTGCTGCTGCTGGGCACAGCTCTCCTGGCTCACTGGAAGGAGGTGACAACGATGCTGCTGTCTGCCAGGCTGCTCTCCTTTTCCAGCCAGCCTGTGCTGATGTTCCCCTACATGCCTAACAACAAAAACACTTCCTTAAAGTGGCAGCTCCTGAGCAGGCTCCTGCTGTGCTTCCTTGGCACTTGGGCCCCGTTTGTTGTTCTCCAGGTCGTGGTTCTGCTCCTGGGTGTGCAGGTCCCAGCCTATGTGGAGATGAACGTGCCCTGGCTGTACTTCATCAACAGCTTCCTCCTGGCAGCAGCCTACTGGTGCCGGTGCCACCACGTGGAGCTGGCAGAGGAGGGCTGGTGCACAGACCCCTTTGTCAGCTGGAAATTCTGCTTTATGCCCTTCAACAATGAAAGCACAGAGCCAGCTGATAAGCCCGGTGCAGTAATTGTCATCTGTTAATGAGCTGCTGGCTGGACAGGCTGCAAAGGGGCAGGACTCTGATGGTGGGTCCTGACAGACAACACCAGGAAACATCTCCAGAGCTTCACTCCAGTCCAGTGTCCAGCAGTACTTCAGTGAATATTGCACTGGAGGGCAGGACAGCAGTCCCAGTGGGAGCAAGCACAGCCAGGCCAGGGAATTCAAATTACATGTTTAAAAAAACACTGTTTATATAGGACAAGTTTTCAGTTACACTTCATGTTTCTGACTAGAATTCTACACTTCCTTTAAATGGAATGATCTCAGGTTTTACAGTACAAAATGCAATAAAGTCTTTGAGGCTGGACTTACATACAGATGCTGACCTAAGGTTCAAATGACTTTTTGAAATGTATTTTGTTGTTAAAATGTAGATTCTATCAGCTTGATAGAAGGTAAAGGTTGCTGTCTGTTTAACAAGAAATAACTTCTTTTAGTCAAAGTCATAATTCCAATAGAAATAGAAACTTTATATAGTACAAAACGAATGCAAAACCAGTGCACAATGTGCAACTTCCACAACCACAGGAGAGGTGCTGTTTCATTGTTTCTTTGCTGCTGCTCCTCTAAGGTACATGAACATATTAAAAATTAAATAATTAGAGCTACAAACATGAAGGTTAGCTGCTATACATAAATACATGCCCAAGATTAAAAGTAGTTTAAATTAAAATATAGCTTATTTTGAAGCCAAAATTACTTTTAAATAGTTAAATATGAAGTGGGACTACTTTGCAGGGAAAGAATTAGTCAGGCTTCTAGCAAAAATACTCTCAGTTTTCAAATTCTTAGAGTCTTACAATTGACCTGATTTGATTTTGTATAAGAGAAATAAACAACCAAAGCAGACAAATGAAATTAGCATTTATTTCTGAAGCACTAAACTCACAATACAATGTTGTATTGAAAGAGAAACTAAGTAAATGATGCTCTAGGTTGGTTAACTGTCCCCCAGACCCACAGGGAACAATGATTTCACACAAGAATACTCATTAAGAAAACTCTGCAGATAACAAAAGGTGCAATTACAAGCAAATTTAAGCAGCATAGTATAAGGTGCCTTGTTTCAGCATTTGTAGGATGGATTTACCCATTAACAGACAGATTGAAGAAATGTCACTTTTACTGATCATAACAAATGAGAGAATCTAAAACTCATTCACATGCTAGTTGGTAATAGGAAAGTGCTTCTTAAAAAATGATTCACAAAGTAAATATCCTACTTTTACATAGTTCATTGTGTGCTCTTCAACTGTAAAATTTAAATTTTGGGTAATAATTTATTATATATCAATTATAGAGATAGATTTGATTGTAGAATTTAATACTACATGGGTTAAATTTTCTTATAAAAGAATATTGCAGTATTTCACTCATTAAGAATACACAATCACATCTCAATCATAAATTAATCTTTGATTTCTGAAACATATCAAAATCTGATTATTTTGATTCATTACTTTATCTCACATAGTGCTTCTTTCACCCACAGTCTATAGTAAATTTCCTTGAGGTTTCTGTGATGTAATCAAAAGGGGACAAGCACTTTTCAGCTGTAGAAAATGGTTTGAGGGGACAATCTGCTTAAAAGGCCATCAAAAGGACAGTAAATGATCAAAAACTGAATTTTAAAACTAGTGCAATAAGAGGAGGCAATGCTTAGCAACATAATTTGAAGTGTTTGGCACTACAAATTTCATTTTTTAGGGTGGAAAATGTACTTAGAGGAAATTCTATTTCCATGTTAAAAGTAGGAAAGCATATGCAATGCTAACTGGAAAAACAACCCTAAGCAATCACTCCCTGCTCTCTCAAACTATAATTGCTGTTAGTTAGTGCTGGAGATGCTATAGGATAAACCATGGCTAAACACAGGGCTTTGACACAGCATTTCTGGTTTTATAGAAACTGAACACCCACTGAAATGGGGCTGACAAAATATTTACAAAACCTAATTCCATTTAAAAATCAGCAAATACATCAAATATAGGAATGCACCAGGCATTTCAGAATCATGAAATAACTAATCCCTACAGACTCTGCAGGCAGCGGGAAATTCTCTTTTAAACACCAAATGAAGGCAAAGCTATTTTCAAGTTCACTTCAGGTGTGTTTTGCATGATAAGTCTCACCCTTCAGAATCATGCACAGAACTGGAACTGCAACCAGTTGGGTGAGGCTGCTGACATGTTTTATTTATCAGTGTGGTTCAGCTTCCCAAGCCCTAATTAAAGTTTACACAACCCCGTCTGCCCTAACGTGCCAGAATTCCTGCAGCAGCTGCAGTGCTCCTAAAGCCACTTGAAGTTTTTAACATTTTTTACAGGGAATCCACAACATGCAGCCAAAGCAAATATTAATGGGTTGATGTTACATCACTGTATTATTTGTCAAATTTATTCTTTCTTTCTTTTTGTGGAAAAGTGCCAAAGAGCACCAACTTTTAGGCTGTCACCTCCACGGAGGAGGCAACAGTGGCACTGCAGGTCTCTACCAACATCCAACTGTGGTGCCTGAGCCTGCCCAGTGACTATTTTAAAACATATTAATGGTACTTCTCTTTGCAAGCCCACTTTTATCCTTTCATGGCATTCATGGAAGGAGACACCAGCTGTGCAGTGATCTCCATCCTATTGCCTTCCTAACAATTCTTTTCCCCAGTGCAATTTTTGTTTTAACCTGGTGCTTCTGGCAGTCCCCACACTGGTGCCTGGACCATCCCTCTCTAAAATAGGTGACAGTTCCACTGCCAAAGAGGACAGAAGCTATGCCAGGAAGGTGGAAATATCTGAAACAAAAGAACTGCAGATAACCACTGCTACATATCCTGTGTACATCACTTCTTCAGCTGTGCCAGCAACTAATGGCCTTACACCATTCAAATACCTTACAGTCCTTAATTCTTATGAGATTATTTGATATTAATGCTAACAACAGCTGAAGTGTTAACCCTTTATGGGAGACTTCTATACTTTCCTCATTTAAAGAATCTCTTACTAATCAACATTGATTTTAATGAGATATTCTACATGTTTTCAACTCTAAACAGAGTATTTGGCACTCAATGACAAAACCCTTCATCTTTACACACATCTTTCCTGGTCAGAACTGGCTTGTTCATTCTGTAACACAAAGACTACTTGGAAACCAAGTTGGGTGTGCAAAATCCCTCACCGTTCTTTCTAAAAATGAATTTGCAAAAAGCTGCCAGAGGATGGAAGCATCCTGGCTGGGTAGTGGAGCACAGCACAAGCCTTCCACAGGCTGCCCAGGCTTCACCCACAAAGCAGATCAACCTCAGCAATCAAATACATTTGTGCTTCAGGCCTAATCCCATAATCAGCACAGACACCCTGATTATTACCTAGCAACAACACCACAAGCCTGTCAACAACCCTATGTACCAAAGCAGTGCCTCATAAACACAATTAGAATGCTCCTTCGGTGTTATGTATTGCACTTAAACAGTGTTTATGATCACAATTCTATGAATGCACAATTGTGCTCAAGTTACAGTTACTTCTACATGGAAAAAATATTTTAAAATCTCATTTTTCTAGCTCCTTACTGTACAGTCATTTGGATAATTCAACAGGAATACTTGCTGGAAGTTTAAAACCTTTTAACTTGAAATCTGTTCATAACACTGGCTCCCAGAACTGTGCTTCAGAAAAGTTAAATCCACGGCTGCAAAAGCTGGACTATGAGCTTACTCCATACCTGTAATTACCAGCATATTCACATCTCTGAACTCTGCTTTTTCCCTTCCACTTTGCTGCAAGAGATCAGAAAGTCCTATGCCACCTTCAAGTGAAAGAGCAGGTGTGTGTTTTAATGCAGAGGTTACACAAACCTACACAGCAGCTTAGGATGGGGCCTTGAGCACATGTGGAAGTGCTGATCATGAGACCCAGGGGATCAAGCAGGACAGAAAATGCCCCAGCCCCCAAGAGAGCAAAATGCCACACTCAGAAATTGAGTGGGGAAGGAAATGTCAGATTTCCAAAGAGATGAGGATGGTAAAGACAAACCAGGCTGGTTCTCATGGATTAGGGTAATGTGTGCTCACTGCCTTGGTGCTCACTCTGTGTCCCAGGCCCTGACTCCATCAGCTCAGAGCAGGGACAGCTTCCTGAAAAAGCTTCCCAAAAACCCCACACAGCTGGCACTTGTCTGGAGTGTCACTACCGTCTCTTTTTCAAATGTCACCATTTGCAAAGCCATCCAGGGAACATTTCAGGTCTAAATAAACTCTCATGACTGAAGGAAAATTCTTTAAAAATTAATTTAATTTAGGCCCATCTTAAATGAACTAGGCATTAAATGAATTTAAAATTTCTTTCTCCTCACAGTATTTCCTGTCTGAAACTACAGCTCACTATGCAAGTGACTTGAAAATTAATTTGACATAAGCAATTAACACTTTACACTGAAATTATTCACTGATAGCTCTGCTCATACCTGTTCCACTCAGCGTTGAACAGGAACAGTGTAATTAAAACAAAATACTCTAAAATATTAGCTTCTCTCCATCTCTAATAAACTAATTTAGGCAAATATTAAAAAACTATCCTAGATTGATTGTTTTGCACAGTCATTATCTGCAGCCTAAAACAATCAATGAGGAAATATCTGGTTAATGATGACAAATGTATTTCTAAGTATATGCTAACAGGACATCTGTATACACTACTGGTGAGAAAATAAGCCTGCAAGCTTTTATACAGGCTGAGTTTTAATATGAGCTGTCTCAGTATAATCAGAACTACTCACATTATAAATTATGAGGATGTCTGTTTGCAAAACCAGGACTCAACACAGCTGTCACTGAATTCTTTGATCACTCTCAGAGCTGTAGATTTGTCACTGTGTAAGAAATCTGTTGAGCTCTTGAGGTGAAAGTTTCTGCATGGATATTGTGATATTGGAATGGGAACACCCATCTGAAAGTGGCATTAGTTGTTGCTGCCCTACCAGGCAGTGACACCCCAGCCCAGCCCAGCCCAGCCTCACAACTTCCATTCAAATCACACTTCAGTGGTTTTGTACCTGAATATTTCCTTACACCCCAAGATACAGAAATGATGCAAAAGCTACCACAGATCTGCCCAAACAGTTGGTTTTATCCCATCCCTTGCTCTTCCTGTACATCCACAGTTACAAAGCCTCCATCTGTTCTATCCAAAAGCCTGGATTCCTTTTTGGACAAAGCACAGCTGGAAGCCAAGGGGTAAATACCTGCTTTCACAGGAAAGAAATGAGGAAGTGAATGCTTGCAGGACATAAATCTTCCATTTGAAATGTCTTGTTGACAAAGATCTAGCCAAGGCTTTACCCTCCATCAATAACTTCATTTCTGGAAAAAATATGATGGGTTAATGGGTAAAGAATGGAGGTACAGTGTAGACTGTTTAAAAACCCTTCAGACACTCTCTGGTGAGCCAAAACAACTGGCACTTTTAGTCAGTCACTCCTCAGGGGAGTGCCCTGCTCCTGCTGCAAAGCAAGGATGCTGAGTGATACGAGCCAGCTGGATCAGGGGAGGCTGCACACCCATTCTGATCTTTCATGAGCAATTCTTTAAAACCCCAAACAAACCCTGAAGCTGAGACAAATGTCACAGTTCTGTTCTACTGGATGAAATCTTGACAGCCACCTTCAGCCCAGTGCTCTGCAAAGCAGTTTTCATTAAGGAGTAGGGGTAGGATGCAGAGTGGTGGAGAAAAAGGAAGGGAAAAAGCCATGGAATATAACTCCTTTCTGAGCTATTCCAAGAGAAGTTGAAATACTGCAAGCATTACTGTGAGGGCAGCCTGCAGCAGCAGAAGTCTGAAAGACAGACTTCAGAAATCAAAATCCCAGGAAATAGAGAACAAAAACGGTTTCTTGTAGACACAACCCCTGGGAACAAGTGTTAAAATACAATTAAAATATTTAATACTTCTTTTGCAAGAGGGTACAACCTAATGTGTGAGAAAGCCATGGGAAATCGTAGTGTAAGCCTGGGGAAACCTCACCTATCTGAACAGTAAGTGAACAGCATATAAAATGTTCTAGTTCTGGAGGACTGTTACTCTAAGTATTATACTACTTTTTTTGAGCAAATTCATAAGTTTCTCAAGTAGACTTCAGTTGCACTTGGAAATTTTCCAGCCTACTTTCACATACAAGTGTGAATTTTTTCTTAAATTGATTTTACTGACACAGCTACACCGGCAAACACTCCCATACAAGTGCACTCCTATAAGTACAGGTTGGTATAGCTGTGCCTGCTTTCAAGTTCCAGTAAATTGCCAAAATCACTGAAGAAAAAAAAAAACTTTCAATATGTGTAAGGCCCACATTCTAAGCTGTTGCATTCATGAATATTTAAAGTATAACTCATCTTCCCAAACCCACAGGGAATGTTACATACCAGATGAACAGGACCAGATGTGCCTGACTGGGGTCTGCTCTGAGCTCCTGGCACCTGGCAGTGATTATGGCTGAGCTGGACACAAACACTAGCTGGAGAAGCTCTCCTGAAAGCTGCCTAATAAAGCAAAATTAAAGCAGCCATGAAATTCTCATGCATGTAACACTGATTAACTACAGGTCTAAATAAGACCCCTAAGTCCACATTTTCTAGTACACTTTAAGCCATTATCAAATCACATTTATGTGTCCCTACTTTTTACATTGCCTAAGAACAGTACAATCAGAAGACAGATTAAAAATTAGCCAGTGAGATTTCTGTATAAAAATAATAAAACTTTAAGACAGAAGCCAAAGGATAAATATCTAAGATATCTTTAGTCTTCAGTTAGCTCATCAAAACAGAACATATCCTTTAGAACATATGTTACAGATATGCTACACTGTGTATCTTACAGAAATGCTACAAATGGGAACCCACTGTCTCCATCGTTTGAACGTCTCTCAAATTAGCAAACATCAGAACTTCAACTAAGAAGTTTATTTTACAACAGTAACTGAAAACAGAAAAAAAAATTAGAAAGTGCTTGGCGACTTCCCTCCAGAATAAACCCAGGCATCAATTCATCCTCTAAAGCTTTGGTGCTGTTTGGATAAGAGCTCTCACCACATACCAGCCTGCAACTGCAATGTGTTGCCCTAACTTGCAGCTTCAGTGGTTAATAAAAACATAAATAACATCTGCAATTAGCAAGCTCTAACAGTTGTAATTAAGAACAATGACTCTAACATTGATCTCCACAAGTAATGGTAGAAAATCTGTTAGTGGAAACAAAGCAATAGTCTAATTGAAGGAAAATGAAGCACAGATTTTTCTGTAATCCAAATTTACTCTTTAAGGTCGTCAGTTAAATAATATACAGATTAATCTGTCTGTCACAAACCTGCCTTTTAGCCAGTGTATGTGCATTGACTCTTTTTGATCTAGGGCAGCAGTTCTCAAACTTTAGGTCAGTTCCTCTTCTCTTCAGGAATACTGTACAGCCCCCTGAATACCTCCCTACACAACCATATATTATGCATTACTTTGCATAAAATAAAAAAAATACATTATTTGCAGACACATACACATATTTAATTCAAATATACACAATGACTATCAGCACACGTAGCCTTCTTTCCCTAAACAAGAGCTGAGGGATCCAGGTCTGTACAGAAGGGGAGTGGAGCTGCAGAAGAGAGGGAACAGGAGGACAAAATACATCCGTGAGCATCTGTGGTGGGGAAGCAAAGGCCAAGAAGGTGCTGCTGCCTCAGAGCCCAGGCAGCTTCCAAGAGCATCAGTAACTGGGGAATTATATTTGTTCCACAGAGTGTGAGAGAGGGAAGATGGAGGGGAACATGAAATCCCACCTCCTGGGTCTGCAGCATCCCAGACAAAATCTCCTCCCAGAGGGACAAAGCAGGGCCCCTGGATAATTCTCCCAGAGTTGCCAATGCTGGAATTCCTCCTGCTGACCTGCAGCTCCAGGCTCCCTCATGGCAACAGCAGCAGCTGCTGCACAAACTCTGAGGGGGCCTCACTGCTCCCTCCTCAGAGCACAGCAAGCACAGCAAGCACTGGCCACTGGACAAGGAAAAGGTGCTTGGAAGCTTCCAGTGAGGCAATGGGAATGCACTGCAGGGAAGGACATGTTTGAAGAGGTATCAAGAAAAAGACCATCTGAGCTATGCTGTCCCTTCTCTACCCCCAGTCTCTAAAGCAACTTGTCCCAACATGAGCTGCAGTTTCCAGCCCCTCACACCCAGGCATTTGGGAACCTGAACCTCGAGTGCTCACACACTTCCTCAGGGTCCACTCTGAGCCCCCATTTGAGAACTGCTGGTTTAGCTTAACTAGCAGCATTTGAAACTACAAACCTAACACTTAATGCCCCCTTAGTGCATAGCAGCATTCGAAGAGTAAAGTAACATGTGCTTCAGTTACCTCTGGCAGGAGTGTCAGTAGCCTGATCAGGAGGATTTTGATGAGACATCTACATGGTTTATAGTATTTTACAGACTTCAAGAAAATACTATAGTGGCAGAGATGAGGGTAAGCCTACACGAGGAAAACCAGCTGCCAACCTACCCCGTACAAACAATTTGCTCAAGACTAAAACAAACTCAGAGAGCACAACTAAATGCATAGCATTTTACTGGTATTAGTGCTTCCACAGGGCCTGTGGACACTTCTGTTAGTTCAGTCCAAACACTGCTGTATGTGGGAAAAATCTTTCAGAATACAGCAACACAATTTAAATGGTGCCTAGACTGGGGTGGGGACTGGGGTGTTAATCATAACTCATAAGATGAAGTACATGTTGGAGAATATCTAACCTATCACAGCATATTTCACTTCATGTTTTTCCATGAAAAATTTCAACTCAAAGCATTACTCAGGCTTTACTATAAACCTATTAGTTGTTGAAAACTACAGAGGACTCCTGGTATAATCAAAGGAACATTTGAAAGTCTTTATGTGGGGAGAGTCCCACCTATTTAACAAAACATCACAGTAACATTCATGCCAGAGTGAAGATGTTGGCATATTACTGTCAGTTCTGTCACTGAGAAATTGTTTAAACCTTCATGTTCACCTCCTAGGATTCCTTCAAGGAATTGATACGTGCACAGATTTTCAATGCAGGTCCAAGCTTAATATTCATTGCACTCATAAGGTGATCCTCCTTCAACAAGAGGAGAGCTTGTCCATCAATTTCTTGTGCTCTAAATTCATCTGCAATATCTTGACAACCTAAAGGCAATGAAAAATATGATTACTGGTTTAGAAGTGTCCATTCTTAGATCAAATTCTTTTGTCCACACCAGAGCTTTTCAGCTACACATTTTCCAGTGCTCATCCCTTTAGCTTGTTGAACATAAATTACATGCAAGAGTTAATATTATGATGAGAATTCTGAAATAATATGAAAGTAATTTTTACTACAGCCTCTAATTACACTACACTTATTGGAGAACTACTCATTGGGAATTTCAAGTCCCAGCAAAGACAGAATTTTCATTTCATTAAGAGGAACAACCTCTCATCACTGGAGGAGATTGGGAAAACAGCACTGAAATAGCAATCAGGAACATAATTCAAGTGGGTTCTTTCCAGCAATAAAAAGATACTATTATCTAATTCTATAAAAGATAACTCTATTATACTGCTACGTATAATGAGAACATCCAAATAGCTACAATTTCCAAAAGGAGTTAATTCCATCTGTGTGTTACACCAGAGCTAAGGAAACAAAGTTTTGATGTACGGGCTTTGGCACAACCATCCCATGAAGATATTTATCATTGGTTATCAGAGTGAATATTCTATACACAGCAGTACCTCACTTCACAAGATCACAACATTAAAAGAGACTCTACCTGGGTTGGACTGCCCCAAGTAACTGAGGGACCCTTTCCTCTGAAGGAGACTGTGGAAATAAAGGTTCCTCCAAAGATGTTCTGCACATGTGCTGAGCAGAATCAGCCAGTTCTGCCTGGCTTTATGGCAGCTCTCTTAGATGGATAAAAGTCTCCTAACAACATCCATGAGAGCACTCACTGTCAATTGTTTATTTGAAGCTTCTTTCCCACAGCCATGTTTTAATGGGGTTTTTTAATACATTTGTGTTCTCAATCCAGCAGTCTCTCCATCTGTCTCAGAGCCCTTCACAGACACACTTGAATTTGTGCTCCACCTTCCATTTCTGATTTCAATTATTCCTCAAGTAAGCTTAAGTTTTTGGCATTTCTACATTTTCCTGTTTTAAAAGTACACTATTAGAGAGATATAAAATTACTGTGAAGAACTTTTCTACCTAGATGACAGCAACTAATTTTGTATTCTGTTGTGTGTTCAGATTCAAATTCCATAAAGAACAGATAGCCTAATTTCCTGATGGAGTTACAAATGTGTACAAGGCAAATGGAAAAGGAACATGCAAGGAAGTATCAACATCCAAACCTGAATTCATTTGGATTCTTACTGAATGAAGGTTGTAACATTCAAGGGTGGGAAAAGATAGCTTTTCACAAAGAATAAAGCACAATTTTTTTCTTAATGATTTGTTAAACAGACCTCATGCAACAGTTGGCTCTGCCATCATCATAAAGGTTTTCTTAATGAAGTCTGACAACAGATAAAACATTTGTAAGTCAATATTGGGTATTTCTGGGAAAGGTATCACGGCATGTCTGATTTGAGACCTGAACATTGTGATTGTCAGACCACACCATTTACAAAGAATCTGAGAGATCAGGAGAAGTTCACACATTTAGGAACAAAACTGGCCCTATTGAAATAGGAATCTGGATGTTTGTTGTTGCCAGCTCTTTCCTTCAAGCAATTTCCATGCAACTTCTTAAACACTTTTTATCAAACTTGTTTTTGGAAAAGCAAAGGATGGAAGCTGAAGGTACTGCAGTTCCCTCATCCAAGCACATCTGGGTATATTCTTAAGCATTTTGCAATTGCTTGTTGTGCAATAACTTGGCCAAAAAAGAAAGGGTGGGGAGTGCATGAAAGGTCATTTATCTTGCAGATGAAGAAAGAAAGGAGAACAATTCTGCTCAGCTTAAGCTGTTCTGTCTCTTCCCCCAGAAGAGGCAACTAACAGTGAAAGTGTCCTGGACACTGACTTCTCCAAAAGGCTCCAGAGGAACTCAGGAAAAGCCTGACGAGGACACGAGTCCATTTCAGCCACAGACTCCAAAGAAAGCTGTAAATAAAAACAGATGTCCCTAATGTTTATGGAAAAGTGACAAATCACCATCTCCTACAGCATGGCAGATGGCCTGCACAGACTGCATCAAGTAGATATATAACATAAAATGCCATAATGAAAATCATCTATATTATTTCCTGCATTTATCAAGCTTGGAAGTATATGATAAAATATTTTTTCAAGAGAGTGACTTGAGAATATACTGAAAAGAATAAACCCCAAAATTACCAAAAAAGCCAAATGCAGCAACATAGCAATAAAAATTCTGGCAGGTTGTCAATACAACTTTAAATATCTGTTGATTTTTTTTAAGTATTTGAGAAACTAGGCATTCATATGGTGAGGAACGAGTAATTACAATAACTTTTCATTACATACAAATAAAGAATAGTTTTTTTAAAATCAAAGATCACCTTGCTTAGAAAAAACTAAACCAGATCCAGCAGCTGGTGAAATATTGTAAAAGTAATGGTTTCAAAACAGAAACCACATTTCAAGAATAAAATTTTTGATTTGATACTTGCAAGTGAATTGTGTTTATGTGGCCCTTCAATAATTCTAGCACAGGAACTACACTTATTAAGAGCCTAGGATTAGTTATTGAATTAACTAGATGCTCAAATCCATAAGAACAGTAACTGAAAACAGCAGTGATAGAGCTACACTCTGTAACTCAGCTCAAGCACAGAAACAGGAATGATCACATCCCAAACCTAAGGAGCTTTGCTTGTTCTACACCACCGCAGGTTCCCAGAAGCAGCGTTACTGAATTGCAAAAAACTATCAGAAGACAGGCACCTCAAGGATGACTTTTGCCAATTTTAGACATCTCTTACTCAATTCTTTGCCTGACCTACTACAAAAGATTATCTGTCATAATGCATGTGTATGATTTAGCAGTGAAGATATATTCCTTATACGTTAATAGTTTGATGGGATTAAAAAAAATGGTATAGCATTCCAGAAAAAGTAGAAAAATAGGAACAAATGTAGCCTGGTTTTAATGGTAAAGCAACAAAAGTTCTGGTATGGCTGCTGCTGTAGAGATCTGCCTTGTTATCTGTAGGGGTTACAGTGTCTGACAAGATAAAATGACATCCTTGGGAAAAGGTGGGGAGAGAAGCTTTAAAGGTTATGATAGTTAGGAAATGATAAATGTCAAATAACCTGAAGATAACATAAAGGTAACTGTGAATACTGAGCTAAAGGAAAGGTTTGTGCACAAGGAAAAACCAGGTTATTTTTTCTAAGAACAAACTGAGACTCACAGTATGCAGTTTCTAGGTAGAAGATCTCTGAGCAAAGCTATGCAAAATAAATTTTAACTTTAGAGCAGAAACTTGCTTATTCTTTTTTAATGACTTGTATCATGACAGGTCTTCCAAACTTTTCTGTTGTATCAAGGAAAGTAACACTGCTCTTGCTTTTTCTACTGAATAAGCAGCAAGGGAGGAAGGAAGAGTAGAAGGAACAAGTGAGGAGGGAAGAGAAGAAAGCAGTGTAACAGGGAGGAAGTGCATCTGATCTCTCTACTGACCTCTTGAGAGAAGTCAGACTGAAGGAAGGAACAGCTCTAATCTCCATCAGCTGGGATGCAACAGCAGAAGTGGGACTAGTTCTATCAACATGGGATTTGTGCTGAAGGAACAAGCAAGAGGAAACAAATCACATTCCAGTCGCTATCACCAGCTAACACTGCTGCTGTTACCACACCACCTCCTCATCACCGTGCTGCTGTAAAGCAAGGAACCTCATTGTTAAAACCAAGAGAACAAGTTACTGCCCATTCCATACCAGGCAGAGAATGGATGAAGGCCCAAACTTCATCGACAGTCCACACTGAGGGGTCAGTCTGCACCACTGGTAGGAGGTCGATGCTCTCGGGCACTTTGCGCATCCTCAGCTCCCGAAGCTCGCGCTCCCGCTCCCGCTCGCTCTGCCTCCGCAGGCGCGTGGTCATGGCCGTCGGGACAGAGTCCTCATGAGGAGCCAGATCTTCTTCTGCAGATGGATAAGTAATTGGAAGCTGCAAAATGCAGTAACTACAGTATTAGGCTTTATTTGCAATTCCCAAAGCAGTGCCATAGTTTTAAGCAAATATTCCACAGACCTGTCTAAGAAAATGATCTCGTGACGCCCCCTCAGGGCCGCTCGGCCGACGCCCGCGCCGCCCAAGACTTTGGCTATCTGACTTCCGATTCCAACGACTGGTCTTGTCTGATGGAAACAGCCCAAATTTCTTAGTGCAACTAAGGCTGTGCCTAAAGAAGTAAGATATATTCAATAATGCACTAGTAGCTTTTTGGACTGAGTTCAATTAAGTAACCATAAAATCACAGTGTTGTAGAAATGCTGCTTAATTACAGCAACAGCTGTCACAGAAATACAAGAGAAAGGTATCCCAAAGGCCATTTAAGCAAAACCCTCATCTCATTGTGGGATCAAGTACATCCAGATTACCCCTGGAAGATGTCTGTCCTTCCCATTCTTAAACATTTTCCATGATAGAAATACCTTTGCATTTTATTGCCTAGTAGGGTACTGCTGTCCACTAAAACCTAATATCACACTGTATTTTCTGGTTCCATTTTCGCTACCTAGCTGACACCCAGTCAAAGGAGGATCCCATGTCAAAATCCCATGTTAAAATTAAAGGACTAAATCTCTTTAAGATTATTTTGCTGATGGTGTCCCAAGAAGTACCAAATCAAAAATACATACTCCCACTACCTAAATGGGAATGTAACAGACATATGAGAAAGGTCATGTCCAGACACACTGATGCCAAAAAAGAGCTAAGTGACGACTAGAAATGGGAAACTATTCCCCGTTTCCAAAATTTATGTTATTAAACATCAACTTTCCAGTTGTTGTAAGGGAAGACTTTGCATTCAGATGTTGACTGTGAATTCTTGCTCTCTTAGCCAGGAGAGATGAATCCATTAACCAGACAGTGATAAACAATAACTACATAGAGTTACCTTTTGGCACAGGATGTGGAGCAGAATCTTTTTGACCGCAGAAACTTATTGGGATATCCCATTTTTCCACAAAATTCACACTTTAGAAGATCATTTTCAATTTCATCCAGTCCCTCTAAAGAAGGAATGAGGAATGAAGTCAGTTTCAATGACACAAAATTATGTTCATGTCTCACCTCAAGCAGGCAAAAGATCTTTAAATATTTAACAAATTCAATTAAATACTTTGATTAACAGACAATTATGCAAAGCTATGCAAGTCATAAGATTTCATTCTGTCTAGAAAAGATCTTGAGCAAACTGAACCTTAATGAACCTTCAATTAAGTTAATCAATGAACTTAATCAGTTTTTTGTAGATTTTCAAGCCACCCATGAGCAAGTCTGCCCTCAAACATAGCTAATAATTCAAAAAGAAGGGTTAAATTCCTCATGAATTACTTCATAAAGAGTTCATTAAGAGAACCAGGCCTTCCACAGTCTAAATGCAAACTTCCTGTAATGACGTAATGAATTAACCTTTTAAAGTACTTTCTTTGAATAAGCAGCTGCTACAACCAAAGGGATTTGTGAAAGCAAAGAAAACATTGAATCTTGAATATATATAACATTCAATCTATGAAAAAGATAAGCTGCATGCAATGAAGAAAAGGATTATGGCATGTGCTGACTTACAGCCTATTGTTACAGAGTGCTTTTCTGTTACTGGTGAGGTGAGATGGCCTTTTCCTGATCTACCAAAAGCACCAGTACAGCAAAGAGCTGCAAATACTGAGAAGGGTATTTGAAGGGTGTTTCTATCACAAACACAATCATACCCTGGTTTACTGTCAGAAAATCTCCTCTACTCAACTTCTGTGTACGTGGATGTGTCTTGATGTTGGATGTTTCCTACCAGCTCATCTGATGAGTAGCTACAAATTCTCTATATTAACCTAACATCAGCTGTCAGGAACAGTAACTAAACCCAAAACTATGAGTGTTTGGATAATTCCACAAAACAGACAAGCTGTCTGAAATCTGAGGCACAGCATAGTGTTAATACTGAAAAGAAAATTGAATTAACATCTAATGAAACAAATTAAGGACAAAAAAACTGCTGCAAAGAGTTTCGATATGGAAGAGGGAATAGAACTCTTTTAAGAGAATAAAAGAAGAGTTGCATTAAGACTAAATTTAAGCAGATCACAAAAAACAGCTCTGGTGCAATAAGGATATAAGATGTGGGAAAGAAAACCCAGAGGTGGCTAAAAAATTCTGAACTTTCAAGTCTTAGAGGAATTTACACAAAAATGTGTGCTCACAGAATAACTTGGGTTTTTCTGGGCCAGGCCACAGTTTGATTCCCATTCCATAGCACACAGAACGGGAGGTGGGAAATGGGCATTTAAACAAAAACTACAAACCTTCTGCAATCATATCCTCTATCTCTGTGTCTGATGAGTTGTCTGCATGTTTTGTGTTCTGCAAGTCTGATTCAACACACACCACACTCATGATCTGACCCTCCACCAGCAAGCTCTTCTCTGCAGGCTGTTCCACCAGCAAAGATGAACGACTGACCTAGTGCAATAAAAGCAAAGCAACAGTGAGTAATTAACATCATTCACAACAGTGAATAATTAAAACCAGTATTTGTGACTTAACAGTTGTAACTGAGAAGATGATCAGTTTCTACTTCCTATCAATGAAGTGCAATTATATTATGCCAAAGCTCATTTCTCAAACAAATTAAGACTCACTCCTGCTCTGCAGAGTTTGCAATTATATTTAACAAAGGAAGAAACACATTATATCTACAGAAATGAAGGAGAGGGAAAATGAGACACACAGTAAATTAGTAAGACAGGTTTTAAATTATCAGTTTATGATTTAAAATTTTCAACAGTAATTCTTAGCAGACACAGCACTAATTACACCCAGCACAGTTAAGAGCTTGCCAGTGCTTGAAACAACAAATTGTAGCATTTTAGAATTTTAACACAGACTCGGCTCTGACATTTAAGTTAAGGTATCACTTAAATTGAGGGATCTAGGAGGCAGACAAATTAGTTATTAGTTTAAAAAGTTATTCCAAATGTAGCCTAAACCCATTCTCTGTAGTTATCTCCAGATATAGCCTACTACTCAAGTCACCAGTCAGTGGAGAAAAGGTCAAAATCAACAACTGAAACATAATTCAATTTCTAAATATCTACTAGCCACAAATAACATAATTCTTACAAAGAGTTAATTTCAAAGATTAGTAGTAAAAAATATCCTAGCAACTTTCAGACTTACAGGGAAGGGCTCCAACCCCTCCTGAATCACAAAGCCTTCGATGACGTGGGTCAGGATCTGGGGTTTAACAATAGCCTGGGGAGGTTTATTTTCTAGGCTGGGAATGCTATTGGGCATGGATGTGCTGTTGCTCCTTGTCGTTGCTGCTGGAAGCAAAAGAGGTGGTGGTGGAATAGAGGCATGAGAAGGATCAGATGGAGATTTAATTACTGAGGCACTGACTGATGATGTCACTGAAGGCAGTCCCCCATGTTCTGCAAAAAATAACAAAACATGTTAAGTTTTATCACTTATGGCTCAGAATCTGGAAGTAAGAGGTGATAAATCCCCAAGACCCATCTCTGCACCCATCAACCCCTAACACTGGCTCTTCCCTAGGCTTTTCAGATTCCACTTTTAAAAACAATGGTTTATCTCAACAGACTATTCCACAAACCCTCCTTATGCAAACATTTTCCTTTACTCGGTACCTGCTAACTACAAACATAGTTGGCCATTAATTACTTACACAAATCACAAAACCAAAAGCTACCTTAGTTTGTCATTTTTCCTCACCTGACAAAGGATCTTCTGAATTAAGAGCCTCTCCATTGCCCAAGGTTATGGCTGGTGGGGACAAGGTGGGTGGTGTGGGTGTCCTTGCCATGTGGACACAATCTGAGTCCTCGGGCATCTCCTCTTCACACACATTCTCCACTTGGTAAATCTGCATCCAACAAACTATTGCTTTAGAGAGATTTCCATTCTATCTTAACACCTTAAAAGAGTTGCATAAATACAGTTTTAAAAATAAATTACTAGTTCAAATATGTTAATCTTTTAATAAAATACCAGTACTTAAAATGCATACCAAACAATGATGTGAGGACATCACAATATCTACGACAGTAAAATTAAAGTATTTTGTTACGGCAACACATAAAGAAGCACAGTTCTCCAATCAAACAGAACAGAGAACTTGACTTTTTCAATATCTTTTGGGTATAGTTTACTCTTATTTTTATTTACGCATACATTTGATGCTATTTAAATACATCTGCAAAATGCAAGTTTAATGACAAGCCTGCAAATTGTTCTATCTTATACAGCAGTGTAATCAAGCTGAGTATTTCAGAAGAGTACACCAAGACTATCAAGCATTAGTGGTTATAAGAGATTTTAAGGTCTTTCCCTCAAAAGTATTGAAATAAAATTTACATAAATTCCTGACAGTCAGTTTAGCTGATTAAAATGTAAAACACCATCCTGTCAAAAGCAAACCTGGCTCCTACTCTTTTGCCCAATTTCTCCATGAAATATCAGAGTTAAGATTATTACCCTCTTAAAATAAATTGAAAATGAACAGCACATCTCCTTCCTTGACCTGTTGATAGCCTCAAAAAAAGCCTAAAAGAGCTGCTGATTCTTTTGCTCAGCTTAATCTCATTAGCATTTTACCACTAAATCCCAGCAATGCCATCTTAAATGTCAGCCTTATTTGCATATCATTTTATTTTCCTGATTTTAATCCGGTGATTGAAGGTAAAACCTTCAATTACAGCTACAGACATCTGAGACAAACACTGAACTAAATCAAATGGTGGTGATGGGAATTGCCAAAACAGCATCAAAATTCCCCAATTCTTTTATGAAGAGGATATTTTTAATGTTGGTACAAAAGTAATTATCCAGACACCTATCATCTTAATAACCTGATATGCACCTTCCACCTAGTATACATTGTTCTCCTAATCAAAATCTATTTGTATTGAGGTAAAAATTTGTGGTCCTCGTGTCCCATAAACGAAAATTATTTATGTAAGCATTGCCATATATTTAGTTTTTTTTTACTTCAAATACATTGTAATTTCATTAAGAAACAAGATTTTAGATCTTAGATTTACACTGTCACGATTCCTGGTTGATATTCTTGACTGATGATCCATTACAAAAAGCCAAAAAACCCACCTCCAAACCAAAATATGAAACAGAAGAAAAATATCTATTTTCTTAAAACTCAGTTCTGTAATCAATAGGTTTCTTGTCCCCTGTCTAGCACCTGGTTTAGGTGCCTTTGAAGTCAAGGGCCAGACTCACAGCTCTGGAGAAGCCCAGAGAAAGAATAAAGGATGCAATGTTATCACTCACCACTGGAGTTTCAATCGGAACAGACGGCTGCACCTGCAGATTTACTGCGACGGTCTGTGGAGGTGGAAGAGTTTGAAATGGCAGCTGGACCAAAGCCTCTGCAGCAGGAAGTTCTTCCTCAGAAACCAAAGTGTTTTGAACCAAAACCTGGCCCTGGGACAGAATTTCAGGCTGCACTTGTAAGGACTGCACAGACTGTAGGGGTAGCGGCTGAATCTGGGCTGAGGACGCCGAGAGCTGAGGCGGCGCTGCCAGAGGGATGGGGGCGGATTGCAGGGCTGGATACTGCTGGTGCGGCGTGGAGGACACGAGCGGCTGGCCCGGGGAAACCAGGGCGGGCGGCTCCACGGCGCCGATGTGCACGGCGGACGAGGGCGGCAGCGGCAGGTGNCACCAGGGAGCTGGTCTGGGACTGGATAAGGGCTTGAGGGTGGATAATTATAGTGGGTGACTGACTCGGGGAGTGCGACGGCGGAGGGGACACCACCACTGACTGCTGAGCCGACTGGGATGGGGTGGGGGAGAGCGTGAGGGGCGGAGGATGGATGTGGATCGGGGAGCAGTGGGACTGGACGCTGCCGGGAGCCGGGGGCAGCGCATGGCTGGGGAGCGGCAGACAGTGCTGGGATGGGGGCGGCTCCGGGCCCGGAGGAGTCTGGAGTGCAATCGGCTGGACTTGCTGCTGCTGCTGCAGGATCAGCTGATGGTGGGAAATCTTTGGAGGTGGCGAATGAAGTGGGATCTGCTGATGTTTCACTAGAGAATGAGGTTGCAATGGAGAATATGAAGCTGCGAGGGAAGGGGAAAAGGTGGCAATTAGTATTTATTTCTTCAATTTCAGAAAATATTATAAAATACCTCAAAATTCTCACTTTAAAGATCAGCACAATTTTTTTAACACTTCCAATTTTTGTTTAAAAATATCTTCTTTGACAGCACACAGAACACAAAAACAATTTATTAGGGGAGTCTATCAATTTCCAAAACAAAATGCAGCAATGAATAAATGAAATGGCCATGCTTTTTACATATATGTACTTTCTAAAAAGAAATATCTAAATTAATGTTTTTGCCGCTAGGTTCAAGATGCTGCTGACGCAGCCCTATTTAAGAATTTCACACAGCTTTAAATGGATTTAACCTTTGCTTTGAAACAGACTGGAAGTGAAATGATAAGCACAACAGGATGTGCTGATAGCTGTTAAGTTAAACTTTAGATAATTCTGTTAAAAGACTAAATAAGACTCCAGGAGTTTAGTATAAATTTAAACCATTGAAAGCATTTCCCTGAACCTGAACACAGTAACTGAGAGGCATGAACCTAAAAGTAGTGCAGCTTCCAGAGAAATCACATCACCTTGAAGTGAACCAGTGACTCACCAGTCATTTCTTACAGCACATATTTTCCTCCACACGCAAACCTCTTCTTGCTTCGTCTTGTCCACTTGAGAAATAACTCATTTATGTAGGTTTTTTGATTTGTTCTGCTACTAAGGGTATTTTTTTCTTACCAATGTGAGTTCTGAGAGCATTAGGGTTCAACACCTCCAGAATGTCTGCCTCCAAGTCCCACTCTTTCTCTAAAAGCTGTCATTAAGCCAAGCTACATTCCACAGAATTCAAACCAATTGTCAAGACTACCATCATGTCTTCAAAATAAGAAAGCTAAGATGCAAATATGCTGCATGCAGTGTAAGTGCCTCTCCAACCAAGTGCAGGTTATTTTGATTTATCTCAATACAAAGACTAACATTCTGAGCATTGTTACCTACAGATTTAAAAAGGTACTTGATATAATAACATTCTCATGAAACAGACAACACAGAAAAAAGAAATAAACCACCAATAAAATGCATTAGGATGGGAGCAAGAGGTTTGAGGTGGTTTCAGCCCATATTTTTCTGCCCAGAGATGGCATGTCCTGACAATGAACATACAGAGAGAGACCAGGAATGAGATCCGTGTTTGTGCTGTCACTCAACAGAGTATTGCAGTTGCTATATTGTGCTTGTGATTTAAGAACATTCCTGCCTCTGCTTAATCAAAATCCTGTGCAACATCCGATACCAACAAACAAGTGAATTTACTAATAAAATTTGAACTCTGTTCCTGTGGAATATCTGTGGTAACACAGTCAGAGAGCACTGAACCCTGACAGAACTGTGATGTACAAATCAGTTTCCCATAGCTGCACATTGCTCCCACCTGGTGTGATTAAGTGGTGTATGCTGGATGTCCGTGTGGCCGGCGTGCTCCGACACTCTGGAGCGGGGCTCTCGCCTTTCCTGTTGCTTTCTGAGGGGTCTGGCTGGCTGCCCTTGGAGCTGCTGGCAGCTTTACTGGGGCACAGGGACTGACTTTGACTGCTGCTCTTTGGTGGGCCATTCTGAGAACTTGACAACACACCCAGCTTCTGACTGCGCAACGTCAAGTTCTGAACCTGGGAAATGAGCAAAACATGAAAAGACCCAAATTCTATAAATGGCTATGACAAATATCAGGCAAAAACAGCAAAAAAATTACATTTTGTAATGCTTCTTATCCCATGTGATCATAAGAAATTAAAAATCTGCATATCAAAGTATCTTTAAAGCCATAAAACTTAGAGAAGGATAGGGATCTTTATTACTTCAGTGATAAATACAGAAGTCTTTTTTCCCTTACTGGATTTTTAAAAGAAATGAAAATTGTTAATTAATTTGAATTAAAACTTTCATTTTTCTCTTTTATTGTGCCTTCAAAGTAAGTGACACAAGGCATGCTAAGCAAAGGCAATTTAATTTTTATAGACACTGCAGAAGTGCAGTGGTCTGTGAGTGAGCTTCCAGACACCAACACAAACCAGAGCCTTGGGTGGTCAGTGGGACCAGTCTTCTCTGCTGTGTGCTAACAAAACTGAGACCTTTCTTTCTATATTAACCTCCAAATTAACCAGTATTAACCTCCCTTCTCATCATGACACCTCCAATGTCACATGAAACAAAAGGTTTGCTTTCTGAAATGTAAATCAGTCAGGGATCATTTTCACTGGTTATACCATACCCAGATTCTATACATAACGATCCCAGATCTCCAGTGCTACATGCTGAACTAAAATCTCATTTTCAAGGATAATGCCTACCCTTGTAGCACTAATTTACATCATCTTTTACATGAAAAAGAGGACTAATTATCATCGTTCCCTGTTTTGATTACATAATCCCTTCCTCACTCAACAGTTCATACCTGTGTGATGAACAGCCAGTTTACATTTCACTTCTCACTGTCTGTGTCACCACAGGGCACATTCAAACCAAGACAACAGTGCTTGCTTTGTCACTGGCATGCAGGAGGCATTTACTGCCATCCTTCTCCAGTGAGGACAAATCCTTCAGCACCCCTTCACAGCAAGGTGACTCAGCTGCAGTTTGGCAGAGCCACCCCAGCAGCTCATCTGCTCTCTGGTCTGGGGTGAAAGCAAAGCAAGAAAAACTAAAGCACAACATTTCAATACTTTTCAGTTTTGTCCCCCTCGATGGAGCAAACCTTGAAAAAGTTTACACAAGCTCACCTGAGTAGCTGCAGACTGACAGGAAGATGAGGAGGATGAGGAGACAACAGGAATGTCAGACTGGACAGCAGCCACAGTGGTCGCAGGAGTAAAAATAAGCTGTTAAGGAAGAAAAGAATATATGGTAACAGACTGAAATTCTTAAAATCTGTGAAAGAAATGCAGTATCTTAAAGAGATACATAACTTACACATACTGATGTATAGCTTCTAAGATATAGCTTTTTACTTCTAGATTTTAATAACTAAATAATAATAGATAATAATAATAAATATTAATAACTATTTATCATGGCAATTTTAGTAAAGAAAGAAAATAATAAAGAATAGAAACAAAAAAAAGAATAATTTAAACCAAATATAATAATATATTTGCTCTGCATATTGAGAAAAATCTTTGAGATAAATAAACACATCTATGAACTTTCGTACAAGCACTTAAGAGGACTTCCCCTTCAATACCACAAGTAAGTGAAAAAAAAAAGAAGACAAAAGAGCAGCCTAATATGTATATATTTAAGAAAGAGAGCTTAGATCTTCCAACAGGGTCAGACCAAAGGCAAACTCTGCCAGGACTGTAATGAACACTTACCATCTGAGCTCGTAGATACATTTGAGCCTGGCTTGCACTCAGGGTGGGAGAGGTGCTGCCCAGCAGCATCGTCTGTTGGGTGATGCTGCTGCTGGTGGTGTTGGAGGTCTGAGAACGGCTTATTATCTGTGCAGGTGTGGGAGAGGTGGAGAGGTTAATCTAAGGAAACAAAAATATTGCTTCTGTCATGGAAATTCCATCACCCTAGGGTCTAAAGCCAGAAAGCCCTTGACAAAAATGGCAGGGACAGTTGCAATCTCTGAAATGTGAAGATATCAAAAATATATTGAGCCAATCATCACAAAATTGGATTCTGGCAAGCTTGTACCTTTTTACTCTTAAACTGCAAGCAACCACTTTGCAGTAAATAAAAATTAGCAGTTAAGAGTATAAACAATGATATGAAGTCTCAAAAATATGCCTCATAGAAAGTCACACTTACTGAATATGTAGAATGAGATTTCAGTCTTTTAAGAAAAACACCTGAACTTCAATATTTAAGATCTTTAAATGTTTAAAGATCTTTAACTGCCTGGACTGGTATCTTCTATTATGCACTTCTTTGTGCCACCACTTATGGACTTTCAATCCTCATTTCACATATGCACACTGAAAATGACTGAAGACTAAAACCTTCTCTAATTTCATATTAAATACTCCTCAAAAACCACTCTTTAGCATCTTCTTAAAAAAAGAAGCTGTTGTGTCTTTTTCTTTTTTTCTCTAACCAGTCTAACAGAGTTAAGTGCCCAGCTCTTTTTTCATCACTTACTTAAAAGATTTCCTTGAAAAACCCCAGCCCAATTATTTCGTTAGTTTAACATCAGACATCTTAATAGACTTTCCCTCAGCAATTTAATGAAGAAATGGTTTTAATTCTAACAACTGTAAGCCAAGCCAAGCTATGAGAGCTTAAAAAAATACACAATTAAATCACTGAAGCTATGCACTGGAGTCATGAACAGCTTGAGGGTGAGATTAATAAGCAGGATGTCTGTAGGACTAACAAATCCTACTTCAGACAACTGTAAAACTGTACAGAAGAGACTGTGCATGTCCGACAATGGCACTTGAAGAAATACAGCATGAACTGAACATAGAGCCGCTCACAACTGAAACCTGAGCATATGCCTAGAATATGGGAAGTGAAACTGCAAAAAAGATGAATGATAAAAGATGAGAATCAACAAAAGAATGAATGCTATAAACATTTAATCAGTTTCGTAAATATATGTGAGCATTGACTTGGATTCTTCAGATTTAGTGCTGTTTAATTCCCGATACACAGTTAAGATTTTCACCTATGGTAGTGCCCTGAATAAAGAAACTAACGTAGAAAATCCAGTAAGAAATCATGTAAGAGATGAGAGCTCAGGGAGAGATTTCTGCAGGAGCTTGAACAGCCACTGGTGCTTGTGGAGTGAGCAGCTGCCCCTCAGAGGACCAAGAGGGATCTGGGACTGGGGGAGCCAACACTGGCCAGCAATAATCACACCCAGCACCTACTACAGAGTCATCATACTTCTGTTCACTGTGTCTGTAGGATTAATTTTAACAATACAACTTGAAAGGCTGTTAATGTTTTCTGGTTTTCCCTAGAGCTATATAACAACCAAGCAGGGTTGGGAACGGAGGGAGGGCTTGGTGCAGTTACGTACCGAGGTCTGCGACATGCTTGACTGCTGAGTGACACTCCCAGTGGGGGAAGTACATTGCCTCCCACCTGACAGGCTTGCCTAAATAGCAAGAATATGTGTCAAACAGTGAAATCAGAAAGTGCTTAAGTGATGTTCATTTTATTGCATAAACCATCAGAAACAGCCCTCTCCACCTTTACCTTTCTCAGAGTTAACAGTAAGGTGCTTTACTCAGTGGAAATAGTTTTCAGCAAGGGGCACTCTGCAGTATGGAATGCTGCCTGCAAGGTGCTAAATTCCTTCAAGTCCTACCAAATTTCAGGCATATATTTCTTTCAGATCAAGAACTGAAGAAAAATGATCAGAGGTAAAGTCTGCCAAACTGCTAATGATGGAGGTAAGCGATCTGCTCACTACCTGTGGTGCTCAGAACTTCAAATGAGATATCAGAAAACAAGTAATAATTAAAAGTCACATCATAATTTTATTGTGATTAGAATCTTGTAAAAATAAAACAAACTTTATAAAAGCTGTAAAAAACAGCCTCATATTCTGGAATGGTAACATATGTATGCACACCTAGTGTCTATCACAGGATGCTATTCCAGCCCCTCAGATGAGTAGCAGGGACAGTGATTTAGGTTTCTGTAGGAACAGAACCAAAACTTCTCAGCCTTTCCCAACCTGATTTTCTTTGCTCTATCTCAGTAACTGTGTAACCACATAGAAATCCATCACAACAAAAAAAAGACAAATCAACATGTTACCACAATCCAATGAAAAAAGTACAGAAGAAAAAGCCAGGAGCAAAAGTGAGTCAGTCCAGTTCTGACATCAAACATCCATATCCCTGAGGTCTTTAACTCCATTTAGCGTTTCCCTGTGTAAAATCTTTAACAACCACCTCTCTCTGCAAGATCATATTCTCAATCCAAAGCCAACTGAAGTCAAAGGAAATCTTGCCACTGCTTTAATTCAAAATGGGTCTTCTCTAGTGATCACTGATGTTAAAAACTGTGTTTCAGATAGGAAATGTCATTTACCTCCTACATTTTCACACTCAGGGTTAAAATTTAATTTTGCCATTACTTATAATGCAGCCAGATGTGAGGCAAAACACACTAAGATGCCAGATGTTCATTGTTTTTTATTTCACTAAGATACAATGCCATTCATTGCTTCCCCCACCAACTTTTAGAGAAAATCATGGGATGAAGATTGAAGACCATTTTTAATATTTATTTTATTACTGTTTGATGATTTACATGATGCATTATAATGTATGCAATAAAGCATGGAATGGTTGCCTATTGGAGCATCTACACCACTAAGACAAAATCCTCCAAACAGCTGGGAGGATGATACAATTTAAAATAACAACATAATTAAAATATAAACGTGAATTATCAGGAGGCATTAAGCTCAGGCACTTAAGCTGTTATTACATTTGACAATGACTGTAGCCCTGTCCTAGATAATACACAATTCTTTTTCAGCAATCTTCACTCTCACCTGTGGAACAGTTGCCAGACTCTGAAATTGGGTACTGCTTAAGTGCTGCTGCTGCAGAGCAGCAGTCTGCAGCATTAGATGCTGCTGTTGGGCTGCATACATCTGCTGGAGGTACTGAGCAGCTGAGCTAGGAGGACGATGCAAGGCCTGCTGAATAACCTGTGATGAATCAGTAGGTAATTAATTACAATTACAAAGCACACACCATGCTGACATGATGTTGAAGTTTACCCTTACAAGGAAATCAAACCAAATAATTTTTCTCACACCAGTTATGTAACACTGAACTTGCTCTCTCCCTGTTCCTGACCAGGTCACAGAGCACTGTCAACATCAATATATTCACGGTCTCAAGGACAGCCTGACAATACCACGTCATCCCCAACACATCATCCCAGCCTTTCAGCTGTTGTCAACACATCCTACATCATGTTCTGCTTTCTGAGCGATCTGAGCAGTGTGTGAGAAACCCAGTTACCAAACACAACAGAATGGACTGTACAGAGTTCAAGGAGACCTAATTTCACGAACTGCAAGAGGGGGCTGGATCCCAAGCAGCCCTTACACCCACACAAATACCTTGGATCCCTCTAGTCAACGTCAGTCAAACAAACAGCTTTATTTTGCAAAGGTTTATGTCAATAATCTGTACCCTCAGCAAACGGTGAGCAAACCAAACTTTCTATCATAGCATTTCCCCCTTCCTCATTTGGGAGACAAGCCTACCCAGAGCTATCTTTAAGTGGTCTGAGACCCTCCAGTAAACATCTCCTGAAAACCAGAAATCCAACTATTGAGAAAGACAACAGCAGCTATGACAAGCTAATCCTGTGTGCAGTACTGCACAAAGCCTGTGTTTAGAGCTCTGCACAGGACAGGGAGCAGCCCCCCGAGCCCAGTACCTGGACAGCATGTCTGTCAGAGCCGCTGTAGACGGAGATCTGGGGCAGCGGCGTGCGGGACGTGGAGGTGGTGGTGACGGTCGTGGTGGGTGCAGAACACGTGGTTGTGTTGGGTTCATTCTCCATAGCTGTGCAGCGTCCGTCCAGCCTGCCAGGAGTGACACACAAGGGCTTCACAAGCAAGGCCAGAACACGATGGTTTTAATGCAAAAAGATACGTTTTGCTGAGATAGAAGAATGGGCAATTTTCAAAAGGTAAGTTTCACAAAATGATGGAATGGTTTGGGTTGGAGGGACCTTGAAGATCATCTCATCCCATCCATGTCAGGGTCACCTTTCAGCTTGCTTCAAGCCACATCCAACCTGGCCTTCAACACTTGCAGAGATGGGGCAGCCACAACCTCCATGGGCAACCTGTGCCAGGGCCTCCCCAACCCTAGAGTAAAGAATTGCTTCTTAATATATAATCTTAGTTCGTAGCATTTGCTATTACTTGATGCAATCTCTTCAGAGGTGTAGTTATATTCTTCTAAGATCCATCAAAAGTAACAATAAAGAACCAATTTAGGAATACATTCAAGATTTCCAGGCAGCTACACAGGAGCAGTACCACCTCCCTCACCCCCACAGCCCAGGACTGAAAATGCTGGCTGACCCTGGACACTGAGCAAAACCTGCTCTGGTCAAAAATCACCAGTGAAATGCTCTGTTTGGGGAGAGAGGGAAAGGATACAGGAAAAAATCCTTTTAACAGGAATACCTCACACAATACGGCAAGAACCAAGGAAGAAACTTCTTATTTAAGCACCTCAAATTATCTTCCCCAGCCTTATGTGACTTCCCTCTGTTGCAGAGCACAAAATGTCATCTTCATAACTGAAATGAATCACAGACCTCAATATATGTTTATGGGGGTGTTTACTGCAGTTTCTTTTTCAGCCTTTGTATTATGATTAAAGGAAATCACATAGTAGCTGTTTATTGCTTTCCAAAGGATGCCAGAAAAAGGGAGGGTTGAGAAGATGTGTTTCATTCTTACCATAAAGAGGGGCTCAGAGAAAAAAAATCAGAGAGAGCTGCAATGTACTAGAAAAAAAAGCAGCTTTGCCAAGTTTTTAACAAACCGCCCTTTGGATGCTGCATCAAATGGGAAAATAATCAGGAGTTTGAACTCACAGCTGGAGGCAGAACAGGACACTGCCAGGCTGCCACCCTCACCTCCCAAAACACAACTACTCTGCAGAAAGCTGCACATGATGCTGCAGTTCCTGGGGACCTAAAAACCTCTTGCCTACCCTTGGTTGGCCACTTGCATGGACTTTGCCATCAAAGAAAATTTGTGGCAATCAAGGATGCTTCAAAAGCAGAGATCCCTGCTTTTAGAACCGAAGAAAAAATACGATTTGTTGTTAAAAATGCAGGTCTGTTGTGCATTGCTGATGCCACTTGTGTACCTACTCAGGGAACACATTGGTTCCCACTCCAACTGCAATAAACCCAGCATCATCTCTAAAACCACTTTTCATTAATTTCACATAATGAAAATGATCTTAAAAAAAAACAAACAATCCTGTCTTCTCCAGTGGACATTAAAAGCACCTCAAAATATTTACACCTACAACTTGTCTAGCTAGTTTTTGAGGAGTTATACAACCAGTTAAATTAGCTTAAAATATCAGATGTCTTATTTCCTTCATTCTCAGCCGCTTTTTTGGTGTGTTATAGACAAGATGTGCACCATATCCCACTTAGTAACTATTCCATCACAAGTTTACTCCATGGGAGCTGGTAATCCTTTTGCTCAAAATTATTTCAAAAATAATATTGTCATTGCTCAGGTAGTTCTCACAAAGCATGTACAATGAAAAAAGGATGTACAGTAAGGAGCTCCTAAATTTTTGCTCAGCATCTCCATCTGTCCTCTGACACCTCACCTCACGCAGGCATCAGATGCTAACTCATAAGAAAATTAATTTTGTTTAATGATGAAGACCTTGCAATGATGCTCCCTGAGAAACTTGAACTTTAAATAATCTCAGTCATGCAAAGTTTCAGAAAGATTCCAGACTGACTTAAAACAAGCACTATGCATTTAAGTGAGCCCAAAATACAAAGCAGAACAAAAAACTATATTGAAAGTATTTGTTTATTAAAGCAGTAACAGTACAAGACACCACATAACTTAAAGTTACATTGTGCATAAGGTAAATATTCCAAAGTTTTGTTTCTTTGTATCTTTCTTGGTCAGAACAACCACCTGAACTAAAAAGGTACCTGCTATTCTACACCAATTAACAAATCACGGTAGACACACGAATGCCATTACCCATGTTTTGGAAAGTTTTGGTAAATGCCATGGTAATAACAAACCCTGCTGACAACCCATAACCACAACCACAACCATCCACAACCACATGGTTTATTCTTTTTTTTTTT
>VXBR01002667.1:1911928-1942333 GCA_013400215.1 Cisticola juncidis | reverse complement strand
GCGGCGCCGGCAGCACCATGTCGGCTCCGGGCGGCCTCGGGGGCAGCCTCGGCGGGGACGGCGCCCACCAGGTCCGGGTGAAAGCCTACTACAAGGGGTGAGTGCAGGCGCCGAGCCCCCGGGGACGGCCGGGCGGGGAGAAGCGTCCGAAGCGGCGCCGCGGGTGTTCGGGGTACCCGGCACGGGCTCCCCTGGATGGGCTCCTGAGGATACACCTGGATCAAGCCCTAGTTCTGGGTATCCTCTTGTAGAGGAGGAGGGAAAGAGCGGAGGAAAAACACTCCCCAGCTAACGAGCCGTGCTGAAATGGATGTCAAGCGCAGGACTGGTGTCACGGTTCAGGGTGGAAGTCGGATCCTCCCTTCTCCTAGGATGGCTGTGCCGGGGAACAGAGATGTGCTTGAGCAGCCTTTGCCCTGCTCACCCTGCTTCCCTTCACCCCCAGGCTTTGGCTGCCAGTAATAAGTACACATTCCTGCATAACAGACGCCAAAAGTCGCACTTAGTATGTTCGGGATCCAGCTTTGGTCTTGGTCTTTCTGTGTTAATTGATGTTCAGGACTAAAGGAAGAGGATGTTTGTATGAAAATTTGTTTCATGGGTCTTTAGACTGTTTGCCACAGATTGAGCGATTTCCAGGGGAGTCTGTGAATGGTAACTCAGGTGCACCTACTGTCATTTATGCTTCTGCTGTTAAAAAAACCCAAAACCAAAATGCTAGGTATCTGCGAAATGGAAACCTGAATTTTGTGGACCTAATTCAGCTCTCCAGCAATTACATAAAGCAAAAGAAACGTCCTGCCTTGGTTTCACAGCCCACTATTAAACAGTAACAGTTACAGGACTTAATAAGTTTCAGTGCAAGGGTTGCCAGTGGTTCATTGGGCCATTAAGTTTGAGGGGAGGTGATCTAAGCAGAAAACAATGTAGGTTGCATTTTTGGATTAAGAGTGAACACGATGATCTTGATAGCTTCCTTCCAGTTATATCTGTTAAGCACAAGAGGATGTGTATTATATTTTCAGTATTTACTCTCTGCTATCTCTAGTTGTGTAATTTTAAGGTGAGGTATAGAAACTACACTGAGTATTTGGTATTTGCTGCTGTGTTTGGTTTCTGGCTTGTGTCTGCTTTTGGGCTTTTGACAGAAGTTTGTAGAAGTTATTGTAAAGACTGGCACAGTCTGTGGCTTTAAAGTGTGAGACACTGTCAAAGTACATGAAATTCTGAGCTCTGTTTCACAGTCTTTTTAATCTGCTTTTTCTTAAGCGAATATTCCCCTGGCTATCAGCTGGTAGAGGTGTTCATTTGGTCAGACAGTGAACTAAAATGGGAACTCTGGGTGAAAACCATTTATTTTTCTTCTGCTGCTTCAGTAGTACTCTTGATCACTTCCACATGCAATCACATGGGTTCTTGCTTTAGCACAGGGAGGCTGTGGGGCAAGAACAGGGAGGAAGCAGCCCAGGGTTGTGGGAGTAAGGAAAGAATATGCTACACTGGACAGGAATGCTGGCTCATGACACTGGTAATAATTTCACAGGCACTGGAATGTTTCTTTTGAGCCCCATCCATTGCCTTTTTATCTGTTAATGCAGTTATCAGTTTAATAATGGCATTGAGTCATAGAGGGTGTTGGTTAACCATTGTGAATACCAACAAACTAACAAGCTGAATGCCGTAGTCATGATTTATTTTGAGACACAAGCAAATCATTCTCTCCACTTTCTTACAACAGAAAGTCTCAATCCCCTTCTCAGACTTGCACTATCAAGTGGATATCAAAGCCAAACATTTTACCTGCACTTACCCTGAAATGACTTGGAGGCTGAGAACTGAATGCTGATACCAGAGGCAGCTTTTCCCCCATTCTTCAAATAAACTGTCTCAGAGCTGGATCGAGGAATTAATGGGAAACAGTGTTAATCAGGAAACGTTAATCTCTCCTAATTTCCTTTTAATGGAAGCATTTAAGTGGGTTGTAGAAGTTACTGGGAAAGTCTGGCTGGGAAGGTCTTTTCATCTTCCAGGAAGAGTTTCTGGTTAAAAAAAAACCAACAAAAAACCGCCAAGCCAACCCAACCCAGCCACTTAGAAGCACAGATTTGTTCTTGAAACATTTGGGAATCTGATAGTCGGGATACTTGCCTGGGGCAAAGAACTGAGCCTGAATCCCCAAAACTCGGCTGGGTCTGGCCAGGAGCCCAATTGCTTTTCTCAGCCAAGACAAAGACTTCACACAGGACTCTTTGAAGAGTCTTTGTTTCATTGAACCGTGCAGTGGTAATTCTTTATCTTAAATTCATGAAATATGTTAAAACAAGACCGAAAATTTTCCTAAAAATGAGCACAGATCATGAGAATAAGAGAATGGGGAATTCCCAGAGACTTGAGAGTTAGGGCATTGAGTTTTTCCAGGTATTTCCTTCTCTCATTTAAACTGTGCTTATCTTCTACATAGAATTGGTTGTTTAAAATTCTTGAAATAGTGTTACATATTTTAAAGAGTTACTGTGATCTGTGCAGTGTGTGTAACAGAGGTTCCTGAGGGGCTTTTTAGGAATTCACTCTGTTACTCCGAAGGTGGATTTTTGTTGATGCAATAACAAAGTACAACAGCTCCCAGTGTATGGCACTGATCAGCATCTGTAATTACAACCATTTCAGCGCTCTGATGATATTCAAAGTTTGCCTTTTATCTTACATTTGCTGGAGATGCTTTTTGTCAGGTCAGCACAAGAAGCTGTAACATCATTCATACATATGTTGTAGGGGTACAGGTGGAGAACAGGGAGGAATAATTCACTGCTCGTGCTCAAGGAATCCTGTAGAATTAATTCATGCCGATTTAAAAAAGAAGCAAAACCAAACAGCTATAATAACCATTTTTCTGTCATGATTAGAACTGCTAGCATGTATTCTTTCAGTGCCTGATAGATTTTATGCTGGTTTTAGCTGTGTAGGCTGTAATGTAGGTTAGATTTTTAATAAAAAGGGGCAGATACCAATGCTTTGCTTGCCTTCAGTTTGATTTGGTTCAGATGAAGAACACGCCTGACAGTCCTCTTATGATGCATGTTAAACATGCTTCTTTTCTTAATTACTTTGGTTATATGAGTAGAAATAGTGTGAGGAGAAAATAAATTTTAATTGTAAAGCGAAAATATACCTCCATAAAGATTCCCAGGGAATTAATTTCTTAAGGACTCTTGAATTCTTGCATAATTTCTTTTTATTTTTCTTTATCTTGGGCACTTTTTGGTCAGTTCTTCAGCACAGTGTCTTCTGTTGTCTGTTGACAAGCAAGTTCTTCATAGGAGAGTGTTCAGTTTAAGAATATTTTGGACTAAGCCTGTGAATACATTCCCTTCCTTCTTGCTGTTTCAATATTGATTTAACTTTCTGACAATATATTTTTTTCCAGACAAACAGACTTGCACAGGGGAAAGCAATGCTTAAATGGTTGTGAATGGCAGTGGCTGCACCTCAAGGTACAGAAATGACACTGACACAATTCCCCAGGAGTTCTGTGAGGGTTCATTGCAGGGAGCTCTAATTAGATCTTTTCAAGAGCCTTAATGACTGGCCCGGGTGTGTGATACATGCAGGGATATGTAGGTAACATGTATAATGTATCTGTGCATTTCCCCATACATAATGTGAGGTATATGAGGCTGCAGCTGGAAAAGTCTAAAGCAGCAGTGTTTGTTCTTACAGGGTTCTCTTTGGGGGGTTTAAGATCAAGAGTGAAAAATTAAGTACAGATACTGAAATGAGTTTAATTGTTGGCATTGATTTTGGGTTTCTTGTGTTGGATGGGGTTTTTTTTTGTTGTTGTTAAAGGGCATTACAATTCTTGGATGATTTGTAAAAGAAAGTGAGGAAAGCTGTTTGATCTCAGGAAAGGTGGACAGTAGGGTCTTCTATATGTATTTAAAATATGGTCTTTTGTGTGCTTAGGTTTACCATTTGCCTTTTCTGTCTTCTTAGTATTTATTTCCTGATTCTGATATTTGCAGGATATTGACTCAGGCCTTCTAGTAATATGAATAAGTTATCTTTATTAATATTTATGAAAGACAGAAGTGATAGCATTTTCAGTGAAAGTAATTTAGGACAAGTGCTGTCTTGTATATTTGCATGTTTCTTACTCACAGATCCCTGATTAGGACCAACTATAGTAGTGTTAAAACAGATTGTAAAAAGTTTGGTGCTTTCATAGTAAGAGTTAATTGGCACCTCCAGATGTGGTGGTGCAAAAGGTGTGATTGATTTAGATATTCTTCTAATTTCCTATGTGTGCCAAGAGGGGACAAAGTTATTTATTTCACCTTGCAAGGGCTTTGTGACAAACATGCTTATTCCAAGCAGTGTATAACCCCATCTTCATAACAAGGAAAGGCCTATTGTCAAGAAAATGTTTCCCACACGGCAATAAAAGAAAACATTTTGTATCTTTAGTGCAAGTCATCAGGCTATGGTCCATATTCAGTTTCCTTTGCCCCTTAATTTGGCCAACTAACTTTTATTTAAAATGCATTTTTTTCTCAATAGAGTTTAACTTCTTCTTGTCTTAAGTGAATGCAGCTGTTTCCTAACGAAGGCATCATCAGTGCTGAGTTAGGGGCAAGAAGTGTGAAGACACCAAGGTGTGACAACAGAAGCATTGTGAAAGTGAGACCTGTGTCAGCAGGAAATGTCAGGGTCGTTAGTGGAGTTCAAATGGCAAAATAAAGCAGAGAGAGCTGTAACCTTTCAGTTCCTGTTTAATGTAGATATTGCTTGTGGAACCTTGTTTATACCTGACATCATCTTTCTCTTTTAATATTGCTATTGACTAGAGCTCTCTGAAAGACTGATTTGTGTCTTCTAGAGCAGAAGAGCTATTCCAGATCATTTGGTAACTGTTCGATATGTGTCCTGCTAGAGGTATTAGAGTAGTAATCTAGAGAACACATTTTAATTCTGAAATAATTAAACTCTCCATTTTTTTCTGAAGGAAAACTGGTTTGCTACTTAAAGGTACCAACAAGGAGTATGAGAATTTTTTTTTTTTTACTTGGTACCAGCTTTTACTTTGGGGATATGAAGAGATTCCAGGGCTGTTCAGTACATTTTAACACTGTGATTTTTCCTGTTTGGTGCAGTACAGATAAATCTATTTTTAGTGAACTTGAATCATTTGAAAATGTGCTGAACAGATTTTGCTATTATATATATAATTTAGTCTTCAGTTTTTGCTGAAGCATCAGTAGTTACAGTCTGAAAAAGTATGGTCTGTAACTTTCTGTTTTTCTGGCAGTAATAGTCATTTAACAAACTCTCTACTGAGTAGTTCAATCCCAGAACCCCCTGCAATGTAAATATATATAAATATAAATACTTTAGCTTCTCAGCACTCTTCAGAACCAAATTTTTTGTTTATGAATGTATTCCACAGTAAATATATCTGTGCTAAAATGTGAATCAGTGAAGGGATGGTAAACTTAGTGGAGCTGCTAAGTAAGCAATACCTTATTTCCTTCCTGGAAAAACAGGAAATACAGGTTAAGGCTTTGCCTCTGATGGAGCCTTGCTGTGTGGAGGCTGCCCTGTGTCTGTGACAGTAACAGGCTCTCAGATCTGCCCTGGTGGCATTGGGGTCCCAGCTGGTGTTTCGATAGAGGATGCAAAGGGAGACCTTTGTGTCTGAGGGAAGAGTTTGCTGTGTTGGATGGATGTGGTTTGGGCTGTTAAATAAAGCCCCATTTGCTCTAAATGACTGTGCTGTGTCTAAATACCAGGATCTGGTTGTTACTTGTTGTTGTTTTGCATTTTGTCACACGTGGAAAGAACAGATTCCTCTACCAATTCACATGGCAGCTTTTTGGCTGCTTTGTTGAGATTATTGAAGAGATGTTTTTATCCTGTTTTTATCCATCTGCCGTATTTACTGGAGTCTGTCCCCTAACTAAACCTACCCCAAGTGATGATGCTCACAAATCCAGAAACAGGCTCACTGTTCTTCCACAGTGCTTAGAAATTGCCAGTTGATTTTATTCCTGCTGCTGCTCTCAGAGGAGCCTCAGGCAAGCAGTTTGGTTTTTGTGAGCTCTCTGCCCCTCCTGAGCGTTGTTCCACTTCCATAGCCACAGCTTTTTATGTTAAGTCACCTTCTTGATCTCGATCTGCCCATGCACATGGTGATTTAAAGATACTTAACTTGCTGCATACGTACGCTTCAGGCTGGTAGGAACCTTGATAGCATTTCTGACCAGGTAAAAGCTCTGTTGCTTCAGTTATTTTTTTAGCTCCCCCAAACACTCCTAGGTGTTGGCACCCACAGGAGCAAATCCAGCTGGGTGAGGCTTTTATGGGAGGATTAATCTTGTAGCTCAAACATGGAGCTTCTATGCTATGTTTGAGCAGTGTGTTGTGAACAGCTTTCCTCCTTCCTCTATGTCTCCCAACTCCTTTGGTTGTCACCTGTTCCCCTTTAAGGCCCATCCAACACCGTGGGCCAGCATTTTTTGCTCGTATATTAAAACCAGGTTAACTCACTTTTAATTATCACAGAAATACCCATTCTGCATAACAGTAAAGCAGTACATTTCAATTCTAAGTATGTGACTCTCTGTCAGCCTTCCCCTTCACTGTGTGAAGCACCACTACTTTTTTAAAGGAACTTTGAATATTTGCACACGCCCCCAAATCTACTAGGAAATCTGTTTAGTATTTGTCATTAATTTTTTGTAACATCTACACAATAAAATTTAGTTGGAGTAGATATATCATGTTTTTGTATTTTGATACTAATAACAAAAGAACTGTTAAAGAGAAAGTAAAACCAGAAATGTGTTTTGAACATTATCAAACATTTGCAGCCTTTCATTCCTGAGTTTCCACTGGTGTAAGAGATCTTATTTCTCTGTGTGGTTAATGTCTGCTGCAACTCACTTCAGAGTTACTTAGCCATAAAATCTGAGTTTTTTCTGGAGCAGATACCTGGAGGATTAAATGTTGAGTAATAAAAATCACTTGGAGCCTGACTTTGCTATAAGGGAACCTAGGCACTTTATTTTACTTTAACATTTTGGAGGGAGCTGCATCAGGGATGGGATTAATATTAGTGGTATATGGAAGTGTTAGAGATGATGATTAATGTTCTGTTTTATGGAGTAGTTTCTGAAACCTATTTCTCTCTTTCTCAGGGACATCATGATAACCTATTTTGAGCCTTCCATCTCCTTTGAGGGGCTGTGCAGTGAAGTTCGGGACATGTGCTCCTTTGACAATGAGCAGCTTTTCACCATGAAATGGATTGATGAGGAAGGTAAATCAATGCATCAATACATTGCTCTTCCCAGCTTTCCTGTCCCTGACATCTTTTCTTTTCCCTGTGCCTTCATAAGATAAGCTTATAAAATATAGAATCTGACTCCAAAAATAAGTTATCCAATGCCTTCTTAAGTAAAGCTTAATGAAGCTTCACACTACTTAGTGTGTAGCTTGCTCTCTGTCTTTATGAACTAAAAAAGACCTCAGTGACTATGAAAATGTTAATTCAATGTTAGGATCTCTTATGCAGGCAACAGAGACTATTCCTTTATACTGCTGAAGATTTCCTTTATATCTTTTATTTTTGAAAGAGTTAAATAGACATTAAGTTATACAAATTGCAGTATTTATCTAAAACATTGATATAATTTAATGTATAGTTGAGTCATATATGTAACCAAAAACTTTATATCTTAAGTGTTATTATCAGCTGTTACTTCAGCAACCTAAAGTCTATAAACACATAGCTAATAATAAAGCTTCTTCCAAATACTAATGATGTGTAATAACTTTTCATCAAAGTGCAGTGATAACCTTGACTGAGAACTCATCTCTAGTGCCTACATTATCCATCTTAAATTTTACATTGGATGAAAAAAGTCCAGAGGCTGTTCTCCCTGTTAACAGATGTCATCCATTGAGCTGGGTGTGTACAGCAGTAATTTTTTAAAAGGTTATTTGTAGGTTCTGTTTTCTCAGTGGAATTAGTTTGTTCCACACATCGGTTTTGAGCTACAGCTACAACGAAGAGCCCTGTGAATTATGAGATTGCTGTGCAGTTATTTTAGCTGATGCAGTACATAAAAGGCTGCAGTGTGCAGTGATTTGTTGGCTGTGGTTGGTGTTTGCATGCAGCCATCAGCATAAATGGTGCTTATGGAACTGTTTCCTCCTGTTTCAAACTGGGCTACTGCCAGTTTATTCAGAGTCTAAAGCTAAACGTGGAGCAAAGCTGATTTTTGGAAGTGCCATAGAGGCAGGTGTGTTGAAGATTGTTGTCTTGGGAGTCTGAGCAGGTGGGATTTTTCTTCTCCTCAGCATTCTAGAGTTATTTATACTGGGCAGATGCAGTACAGTAAAATGAACAGTATTTATGACTGAACTGTGCAGCAGAGCTCCTGGGAGTTGAACATTTACTTTATAATAAGCTGGTTGTGTTGTTTTATCATGAGGAGGATAATGGACTTTGCAGTGTCAGTTATAGCAGGAAATATATATTTTTTTAATAAACATTTTCAAACAGATTCAATAATTTACTTGAAGCCACAGTTTGTTCTGTGTGAATATCTGCTCTTTAATTAGAGATAGGTTTATTAATAAAAGGAAGGTTGTAGTTTTCCTGAACTATTTTCATGTATAGGATTTGATTTTTCACAAGCAGTCCATGTTTGTGTTAATCATTGGCTTACAATTTAATGTCAGTGGAGAAAAAGTTAATCTGCCAATGAGGAGTGTGTTTAAAGCAAATCCTCTTGTCTTTATTGTGAATAATTCTTGCATGTACAATGCATGGCTTCTTGCCAAGCTCCCTGCCTCTTCTCTCAGCACCATTCTCTCTGTAGTGTTTCCAGTTGATTCTTTCTAGAAACCTGTTTTGGTTTACTGGAAAATTCCTGTATCACATCTTCTCCACCAAAACTGAAGTTCACTGTTTAACAGCAGCATGAGGAAACGTGTGTGCAGTAGGCTGGTACTTGTTACACTATTACTCATGCTTTTTATAGTCTGAGAGAAGATAAGGGGTCTGGGGCATCACTGCTTCCTGACTAAACTGGATTTACCTGGCCACTAAAGTTTTGATTTGTCATACAGTAAATGCCTTTGCAAGATGAGGGCTTCACATGTAACTATTCTGATTTCATAGAGGTAATGGCACACAAAGACAGCTACAATTAAATTGAGTGGAGTCATTTCCAAAATCTTCGGATACAACTGGAAAATAGAATGAACTTGATTTGATTTTAGACAAATTTCTCTTTTTTTCCATATATAGTCAATTCAGCTTCACACTGCCTTCTGAAACATCCTGGGGGATGGACACTGGCCTTATGTGTGTCCTCAGTCTGTTGTTTCTTGCTATATAACTCAAAAGTAAATATTTTCCTATGTATCCCATCTGTCTTTGAGTGCAATATTTGTACTACTCAAGCCTGTTCAGAGAGATGTCTGTAAACCTTCTGTTCTGAGTTTGCTTGTTCTTGAGACCCTCTTTTGGTTCTGCCAAAAGGAAACTGAACTGTTTGCACAGGTGTCAGAAACAAATGAAGAAAAACTGGTTTGTTGATTCTCATATGAGTCTGAGTAAATACAATTGTTCCTTCTCCTCCCACCCCACTCTGCACAGTGTAAGTTTGTGCCATGGGTGGGCACTGTACGGGTGTCCAGCTGTAGGGGGAAGTGGTTTGGTGAAAAATGACTGTAGGTAGCTTCAAAGACTCATCTGGAGGATTGTGATGTGCAGGAAACTAAATAAAATGAGAGCACTAAAAATGGACTATTTACATTTATTATTTATATTTTAGCAATAGCATAGAATGCATGGAACCACAGAATGGTTTGGGTTGGAAGGACATTAAGGAACATCTCATTCCACCCCTTGCCATGGCAGGGAAACCTTCCACAATCCCAGGTTGCCCAAAGCCCCCTCCTCTCTGGCCTTGGACACTTCCAGAGATGGGGCAGCCACCGTTTCAGTGGGTGTCCTGTGCCAGGGCCTCACCATGCCCACAGGGAAGAATTTTTCCCAATATCCAATCTAAACCTGTTCTCTGTCAGTGTGAAGCCGTTCCCCTGTCCTGTCACTCCATCCCTTGTAGACAGTCTCTCTTTGGCCTCCTTGTTGGCTCCTTCTGGAAGGCCACAATTAGGTCACCCCAAAGCTTCTCCAGGCTGAATAATCCCAGCTCTTCCAGCCTTTCCTCATAGCTGAGTCCTCCATCCCTCTAATCAACTCCGTGACCTCCTCTGGGCTGGCTCCAGCAGGTCCATGTCCTTGCTGTTCTGGGGATACATTGGAAACAAAGGCATTGTGATACATTTGAAACAAAACAAATTCTCTGGAGAAACCTTTGTGGGGGTGAGTTGAAATACTTCCTGCTACTGGGTGTGTGGTTCCACTGAAAAGCTTTAGCAGTGGCTCTATTAATTTAGATACCTTGCAGTATAAAACACAAAGATAATAGTTAATGGTCTGTTGCTTGTGAACTTTCTGACTTTAAGGACTCAAAGCAGTAAAACTTCCAGACTGGATCCAGAATGGAAATTATTCTGTCTTCTTCCTGTTTGGTTACCCATAACCAGTTTGCCACTTGAAGACACAGAAAGTAGTATTTCTGTTAAAAAATGGAAATATGGAGAAGCAGACTTGCTGTAGGGGATTTGGGTTAAAAAATAAACTTCTGCTTATGCTGGGGTGGGCAGAGATAAGTCCCTTGTTCTTACACAGAACATCTTGTATAGATGAAGAGGGAGGGAACAAGTTGAGCTAATAACTAGAAGTATTTTCTTTCTTTGGGGTAGTGATGATTGAGATTCAACATTGTTTTTAAAATGTTTCAGTTACAGTATTATTTTGAAAAAGGTTTATTCTTTTAGGAGGCTAGTTTTTTTATAATGTTACTAATCTGCCTCAGACACCAATGAAAACACATTCTTGTTTGAGAAACTTTATCATCAAGCATTTGGCATGTAATTTAGTCTGCACCATCAGAAAGGGACAAGAAAACTGTAGTTATTTTATTAAAACAAAAATAAACAAAGCCAGCCAACTTCCAACTTTCTTCTGCCTTGGTGTCCTTTCTTTAAGAGATTTTATTTCAAATAGTTGTGTGAAAGTAGTAGTTACAAATCAGAAAAACGGGGTGTTGCACTTAGTTTGTTCTTTGTCAGAAGTTTCCATTGAGGTTTGAGGAGAGACTCAAGCTCTGACTGCTTTTGCAGCTCCTGGTGCAAGTCTTGGCAGTGCTGAAGCAGTGTGAAAGCAGAATTGACTCAGTTCTAATTAAAAATCCATGAAATGAAAGGTAATCTTAGAAGGTTTTTAGGTGCTAGAATATAGTGTGCACCTCCTGTACTGAAATAATGTGTAACTGTACTTGTAGCAGTGATGTTCTGTTGTTATGATCTGCTTGCCTCTTGGGACTATCCTTTACTTTTATTTTCTCTAAAAGAACTCAATATGACTCCTCTCAGATGTACTTTTTAGAACAGTGTTAAATAAAATACTACTACATATGAGAATATTGGATTTTTTTTCTACAATAATTATCCTGGAAACAACTGTGAGGGAGCTACTGAATGGTACAGAACTGATTGGGTTGAGTTTTGTGTTGTTCTGTTTTCTTTCCACAGGAGATCCATGCACTGTTTCCTCTCAGCTGGAGTTAGAAGAGGCCTTTCGGTTGTATGAACTAAACAAGGATTCAGAGCTTCTGATCCATGGTAGGTGAAATTTACTGGAATTTCCTGCTGCTCGTGTTTGTACCTGTGAATGAATGGGTTTCTCACCATCCATACCTGTGCCTTTCACACCCTTCTCCCCTCAGGCCTGTGGCCATCCTGCCAAGGGATGCTGATGACCATTCACTGTGCTTTTAGCCCTTCTTTATTAAATTAAGGGAGAAAAAATATTTTGCTGTTAGTTTATTCATGAAATCCAGCCTCTGTTTCTTCATTCATTCAGCCCAAGTGCCTTCAGACACTTGCTGGCAGCAAATGGTAGAAGGGATAAAGTACAATTTACTTATTTATTAGATTTATACATTAGCCTGAAGGTAATTATGGATAAGTACTTTAGAGCAGCATCTCTATTAAGAAAAAAAAATGAATGAGCTCCGTTTGTGATGCCAGATGAATGAAAGTTTGTCTTTTCTAAAATAAAGTAGTTCAGTTTTAAACTTAGTAATACCATGCCCCTGTTTAATGTGTAGTTGTTCACTTTTTATTGTTCAGGGTTATATGCCTATTTTGGCAGCTTCTCCAGAATATTTTTCTAGCTATTTGTAACATTTTGTCAGTAGAAGGTCAATTTTTGGTTTATCTGAGATTAGAGCAGAAAAATCATCATTATGAAGTGTTGGTGTGTTACACTACAGTGTCTTAACAGGCTCCTTCTCCTAAAAATATGCAAAAATTCTAGTTTATCATCCTTGGAAAGGAAAAGACAGCTTTCCAGCTTTCCACAGAGAATTTTCAAAAGGGGAAGAATATAATCCATTTGTAGGTACATTTCACTGCTTCTGTGCATATCAAATTTTTCATCTGCCCTTTCTCCATTAATTTTTGTGTTTGATAAGTTTCTGATTAAACTGGCACCAGAGCTGCCTGTCCACATTTATACTTCTCTCTGATGGTTACTGAAACCAAATAAGTTGTGGAAAAAAGCCTTACATAGTCAACGTCCTATGTAACTGTTAGGACACTGTTATATAAAACATTTATAGTATTTGGAAATCTTGACTAACTGTGAAGATTGGCCACATGAGAAACCAAAATCATGAATTTTTCTAGTTGATCTCTTTAAGAAATAGCTTCATTTATTCTGCTTTTTGCATGCATTTCTCATGTATGTCACTGCTACACCCAGCAAAAGGAGTTTGTGGTGGTTTGCAGCTCACCTGTTCTTAAACAAGGTTTTTTTGAAATGCAGTCAGTGCTGTTCTCTAGATGGCTGAATGCCTTTCAGGAGTGTTGTATTTAACCCAAAGATTTATTTTCTGTCTGAAATGAAAGCTAATCAGAAGTTAATTTTTTTTACAGTATTTCCTTGTGTCCCAGAGCGGCCTGGCATGCCTTGTCCAGGAGAAGATAGTAAGTAGGCATTTCAGCTAAGAAATACAGAAAATCAGTTCAGATTGCCTGTTTTAGCAGATTTAATGTTCTTTGGTTTGGCATTCATCACTTATGAATATTAATAATGCAAATCTGTAAAAATCAAATATTTAAAAGGAATAGGAAGTCTTGCTAAACTTAAAGTTTGTCACTTCTGAATCATTGTTAATAAGCATTTCACATTCCTGTTAACTACCCATGTCACTCTGCTTTCCTTGCTTTTGCCTCTTCTATCATGACAGTTTTTTATCCTATTCCTGTCTTTTGGGGAGTTGCCAGATTGCTGGCTGACAATTGTGAGTACAGGCTTGTAACCAATGATGACTTCTTGTGCCACTATTTACAAATCTGTGGTTAATTCTTTTGAAATTGATGTTTAGGTGCTATCAGGAAGATTCTCCAAAAACCTCTATTGTGTTAACTAATGTTCTAGACATTAAAGAGATAACTTCCCCCTTAGTCTTAAAGTCTTAAAGTTTTGTAAAAAGGAGTGTGTGTGTGTTATGCATACAAGCATCTGTCAGGTTGCTATCCAAATCTCTGACCAATTCAATCTAAATGTGCATGTTTAAAAGTTAACTTGGACTGGTTATCTGAAAAATGAGGTTGGAGACTGAATCAGAAAAAGATTTACAGCTCAGTGTAGGTTTTCACATCTTAGTTTTCACTTTTGGTTTCTGACATGCCTCAAGTAATGAAAAATAAAGTAATAGTCAAAAAATGGAAAAAAAAATAATAGTGGCAGCTGTGGATTTAAAACACTGGAGGATTTGTCAAGCAATCTTAAAAATCAGGACATGCTCCCAATTCACCTTCCTTCCTCCTTTCCCTTCCCCACAGCTTCTCCCCAAGTTGAGCTGAGGTATGTGTATACTTTGCACTCAAGTGTTTGTATTGTTTTACCTTCTCTTGACTCACTGTTCCTTTTAACTTCAGAAAAAATCAGAATTAACTTTGAGTTGATCAGGATATTCTACTTCAAATTTTTTCCAAAACTTAAAAAAACGAAAAGACACTTGGAACATTCCTCTGTTTCTGTAAGGTGCAGGGATGAAACTTGACTCTGCAAGTTACTCTACACAGAAACTTGCAGGAGAAGATGATGTAGTTCTGTGTGTGTATTTGTCTGGGTATAATCCTGTGTTTTTCCTCTTAGAGTCCATTTATCGCCGAGGCGCCCGCCGGTGGCGAAAGCTCTATTGTGCAAATGGTCACACTTTCCAAGCCAAACGATTTAACAGGGTGAGACTCTTGTTGGGTACTTAAAGCCATGATACAGGGATGTCTTATTTTCATATTGATGATGCCACTGCCTTCAGAAGTTATCAGATGGTTTTATTCTCATTTTTGTTGTTTGTCTATACACTTCTGGTAATCCTGTATCTTCAGGAAACTTAAACGATATTAAATCATCAGGAACTTGAAATAGGAAAGAAACTAAAACAAATTGGTTGCAATTCACTTCACATACACTCGGAAAGCATAATGTCAAAGCTCCCTTAAAATCTTCCCAGAGGGCAAACTGGAATGTATTAGATGACTAAAAGTAGATTTTCCATTCTTCAGCTTCTGGGAGTAAAATGGTCTGAACTTGCTTATGATGCACAGACTTTTTGCACAGACTTTTCTCTCATGACTTATACAGGAGAAAGCTGAGATATTCCTCTGGGCAGCCTGTTTCTGGTGCCATGTAATAGACTGAAAATAACAAACCATTCAGAATGTTTTCAGGAAGCAAGGGTCAAATATAATTAGCTAAGGACCAGGAAGGCTGTGCTGTGTTTAAAAACAGCAACAGCAAAAAATACCAAACCCAAAATATTTGAGTTAGTTAGATCCCTTGACAGCTTCAATAATCCTTCCTTCTTCTCTAAGCTTAGTGTAATGTGTGCTTAATGCTTGAGATCGTCTCCACTAAACTTCATCTTGGGCATCCTCATGTCTAACTTCAGCTTTTTTGTTGTTGTTTTTTGACCTCATCTGGGTTAAAGGCTGTCAAGGCACCACAGTTAAATCAGTTTCCACTCTTGCCTCCATAGGCACCCTGTTTTCATGGATTTTGCAGTTGTTTTGTGAATGTCCTTCAGCGAGTGGTGATCTTGCTATTCACATTGTCTGGTTGTTTAAGGTGTTGAAGCTTCTGCTCTCCCACCTCCCTGTGTAAGGATTCACCTACAGAGAAGTGAGGAGATGAGCTTGGGTAATGCAAGTGTGGCTGGCTGGTTTTATTCTTGTTTTGCTCTTTGCTGAGTTGTGTTGTTTGTGATTGCAGAGAGCTCACTGTGCCATCTGCACGGACAGGATATGGGGCCTGGGGCGCCAGGGCTACAAGTGCATCAACTGCAAACTCCTCGTTCACAAGAAGTGTCACAAACTGGTCAATATTGAATGTGGCCGACACACACTACAGCCAGTAAGTAAAACTCACCTGATTAATTGTCTCAAAAAAAGCAGCAGCCAACCAATCAAAGAAATAGCCCCTCCTCCATTTTATACTGTTGGTTTTCAAACTGCAGCCTGCAAATAATTGCAGTAGTTGAAACACGATTTTTATGGTTACCATGACTTTTTCAAGAAACTTTGGGATTCACTGAGCAAAACTGCAATTTGTAGCAAGACAGGAGTCTGATCTGCACATGTGACATTATTTCCCTTGTCACATATAAACATAAGGGACATTTATCCCATCCTTCACAGGGGCGTTACATAGCATATATATATATATGTGCACACTATTTTACGTCTTCAAAATGGATAGGAGGAGTAAATTCTCCAAATAAATTATTGGATTATTTCCCATTTACAGCAAAGGAATATGAAGAGCAGAAATTTTGACTTTCCTGCCCAGAAATTCAGTCATCTTCAATTTTTAACTCCTGAGAAAAACTGATATTATTACTGCTCCTGGTTTAATAAAGCAAACAGCTACAAGTCTTTATTTTGAGAATTCTTTTGACTAATATACATACTGCTGAAGGACTTGAGTTTTTCTGTCTCACTTCTCATCTGCTGTACTTCTTTCTCTATTGTACCAAGTTGTCACTTCTGCAGCTTCTGGAAACTTGTCATGACTTCCAGAAAATAGGGAAAATAAAGAATGCAGTTGTTTATTTTATTGTGTATGTTTTAGTAACTATGTTGACTAATCAAGTTAAAAAGTAGCTAGATTATATTCCTCAGGGGTCATTTATTTCATTTATTGACTCTAAAATAATCTGTCTGACACTTGGACAGTCCATTACAAAAATCTTGTCTATGTTTGCAGGAACCAATAATGCCTATGGATCCATCATCAGTGCATTCAGATAATGTAGAAACAGGTAAGATCAATAATTTCTTTTCTTTAAATGACTATAAGTTGCTGAAATGTGAACTTTGAAGTAAAATTATTTTTAAAACCCGTCTTTAGTTTTTCATAGAATAAGAGAAGTAAGACAGCTTCTTAATGCTAAGGGGGTTATAAATATAAAAATTCCAGTTTTCCATTTCTTACCAGTTTCAGAAACTTGATTAAACAAAAAATAATTTATGCTGTCAGTTACATTTAGTAAGCTGAGTATTTCAAATGCTGTGATTAAGCAAAAAAACCCCAAACCAAACCCTTGACAGCATTAGCAGAGCTTCTGCTGGAGTGGTGGCCAAACGTTTATTTTTGTGGCTTTCGGAGTGGTGATCATAATGCGAACCTATTAATTTTGAATAGTTGCAATAGAAACATTAAAAAGTGTGTTTCTCTGATTGTGGAAATTTTAAGGCAGAAGAAGATCCTGTTGTGTTGCATCAGTCTAATAATTTTTTCTTGCACTTCCAGTGATACCATACAATCCCTCGAGTCATGAGAGCCTGGACCATGTTGGTGAAGAAAAAGAGGTAAAATATCTTATACAAGCTAACTCTGTCCATAGAATCACAGAGTATCTTAACCACATGAGGATCTTCAGAGATCTTAAAGCCTGTGTATCTCACTTTCAGGATTTTAGGAGTTTAATTTGCCACAAACTGAAAATTAGCATGGAGGGCACATTTGAGTTGCTCCTGAGATGTGTGCATGTGTGGCTTGCACGCTGCTTTATTTTGAACCTTGACTTGAGATGTGCTTTGATTTAGAAAGTGTTCCAAATTCTCCCAGTTTGGTTTGTTTCTTATCTGCCAAGTCTCCTTTGCCTCCTTTGTTTCCCAACACATTCCTTTCCAGGACAGTACAGTCTTAAGATAACAAGTGTTAATTGAATCACTGGTTTATATTGATTTTGAAGTGTTGTTTGAAATGCTGACTTTTGCAGTTGCTGACACTGGCAAGGCTGTTTCCTCATTTCAGTGCACCTTTATCCACAGGCAATGAGCATTAGGGAAAGTGGCAAAGCTTCCTCCAGTCTGGGCCTGCAGGATTTTGATTTGCTGCGAGTCATTGGAAGGGGCAGCTATGCCAAAGTGCTGCTGGTTCGGCTGAAGAAAACCGAGCGCATTTACGCCATGAAAGTGGTGAAGAAAGAGCTCGTCAACGATGATGAGGTGGGCAAGGTGTTCTCAGTGAGCTGGGCAGCTCTTCCACACAGCTCCAGGGTCCCCCAGGAGCTGGGAGCCAGGTCTGCAGCTCTCTAGTGAGAATTCTACGTGTGGTTTCTTGTACTGCTCTGTAGGAGGTTCACAAGTCAGGTAGCCAGGTGGAGTCTGATTTTTATATGTTCAAGTCTGGGGTTTTGTCACAAAGAGATCTCACCGTGTTATTGTAATTGCTTGTTAAATCAGACCCCCATCTTAACAATTTTTGCACAGTGATTAGTGAAAATGTGTCAGAAATTACACTATTAAATTGCTAAAAACCTCTTGTTATTGGGGATTTCCCTTGGGTTTTTTTAGGCTACTCTGAAAACGCTGGAGTGACTGTGACTTGCTGTCCAAGAGCTTTTGCATTTATTTCTCAGTCTACCATTGATTCCTTCTGCATTTCTTGGAGCTACTTTACATTTCCCTGCACCAGTTTATCTTTTATAGATCAGTGTGTTTTCATTCCCAAGGTGGTTACACAGTGAGGCTAAGAGTAGAGGACATTCAGGAAATAAAAAGTGTGCTATCGGCATTGCTTCACATTACAGAACTATAGAATATTTAATTTCTTGCAAGTAAATTAAGGACAGCAAAGCCCTTGAATGTCTTTCTGCTAATTATTTGTAGTATTAATTTCCTTAATACTTGACCTGAGAAGTGCAACAATCCTTTTCTCAATGTCACATTTCTTCAAAAAATAGGATATTGATTGGGTTCAGACAGAGAAACACGTCTTTGAACAGGCCTCAAATCATCCCTTTCTGGTCGGACTGCACTCTTGCTTCCAGACAGAAAGCAGGTAAAGATCATAAATTAATAATAAAATAGTCTTATTGAAAGCATTTCATCTTACCAGGCACCTCAAAGGCCTAAATTCAAAGCATAAAGTGTTAAGTAGCAAAGTCAATGTTTTGTAAACCTTCATAGTGTTTTGTGATCCAAATGCTGTAAGCATCTAAGGTTTTCAGATGGGGAAAATGCAGAAGAATGTAAAGTACTGGTAGATGTGGTGGGAAGGATTCTGGACAGGAAGAGAAGTGCAGCTAGTAGGAAAAAAAACCATTGAGAATATGTGATAGAAGAGAAAGTAGAATGGAAAGGAAAAAAGGCTTGGGGAGATGAAAATCAGAAGTATGAAAACCAAGGAATAATTGTCTCAAACTTGCTTGGATTCTTTGAAGATGAATCTGTGAGCAAGACTCAGAAAATAGAATCTGAGTTTTCAAAAGGAAAACTGAGCAATAGAGATGAATTTTTTTCTCTTCTATACAGTAATACCTTTAAGATCATATAAAATCCAGTTATTGTATATTAAAACAGGATCCCTGCTGTTTCGAAAAGGTGACAAGCTAATGGAGGGAAGTGAGAAGAAAGAGTATTTGTAATACATTTACAATACTAACCACAAACAAAGGAGACTAAAGGGATCAGGCAGAAAAACTAGATTTTTAATGTTTTTTAATGAAATAGAAACTGATGAGACTCTATACAGTCACGTGTGTAGTAATGACAAGCAGTACCTGTAATAGATGAGGAATATGGGAAGGATTACTTACATTTCTTAGCAATGAAGGAATTATCTAGAAAAACTTTGTATAATTGATTTTTAACTTTAAGAATTTATTCAAAGGAGGGGGAAATGGTAAAACCAGCCATGGTGCTGGATGGGAGGAGTGGAATGGGCATTGTTCTATAACAGACCTGTAACATCTCACACCTCTTTCAGCCGTGCACACAATCATTTGTAACAATCCTGTGTGTTCCAGGTTATTCTTTGTTATAGAGTATGTCAATGGAGGAGATCTGATGTTCCATATGCAGAGGCAGAGGAAGCTGCCAGAAGAACATGCCAGGTGTGTCTCATTGCAGATTTCTTGTATCAAAACAGTGGTTTTCTGACACAGTGCAGCACTGCAGAGATTATGAGGGATGAGCCAGCAAATCCTCTCCAGATGTTAAGGATTTAAGAAATGTGAAACTGCATCCTCCTTTTGCTGCTGCAAGCCACCGTGTTTTTGTTTCAAGAAGGAGCTGTAATAGGAAGCATGTAGATGTTGTTTGCATTGGCATTACTCTGTATGACTTCAATCTGCTATTTTTTTCTACAAAAACAGTTTTGTGGTATTTTTTTTTAATGTCTAATGATATCAATGTGTTTCTTGTACAACAACCAGTACCAGCTGTCCAGGCAAATGCTGAGTTCTTGGTGCATATGCTTAATCTCAGATGGTGAGATAAAAGGGATGATTGCAGGAGACATTACTATTAGCTAAAAACAATTTTTGAAGTGCATAGAAACATTTGTATGATTATAAACAATTTGCCACTTCTCTGTGGAAATAGAATAGAATACTTGGGATTATGTGTAGGAAATATCATATTACCAAGACTGTGTTATTGTGCTTTGGGTTTTGATTACTTGAGTAATCAGTATTTCTTTCTACACTAGGTTTTATTCTGCTGAAATCAGTCTAGCATTGAACTATTTACATGAGCGAGGAATAATCTACAGGGATTTAAAACTGGATAATGTGCTCCTGGATTCTGAAGGGCATATTAAACTCACAGATTATGGCATGTGCAAGGTAAGATCTGGTTTCTTGCTAAATGGAAAAACCATCAATCAAGAAATCGTTATAAATTAAAAGATGCAGAGACTAAAAACTGAAATTTCAAGGTCTCTCTTTGTACATAATGCACAGAGGCTGTATATTCATTTCACTTCCACATGTGGAGAAAAGGCAAATGCCAGAGTGTATAGACTACACTTACATGTACCATTTATGTTTTCATAAAGCTGCTGGGTCAACTCATCTGGGAAAGGTTGGCTGAAATACTCAGGATAAGATGATTGCAAAAGAGGTTGAAATTATCACTTGCTCCTGTTTGGATTCTGTGGCACTGCCCATTTCCTCTGGGGAAACTTCTGTCACTACAAAGACACTGGAGCATGGCTCTGACTTTGCTGGTTATTCAAGACTTAATCCAAACTGAAGCTCTTAGCAGAAGAGTGTGGGATCTTCAGTTAACTGTAAAGTATTTTCTTCCCATCTTTTCCTAAAGGAAGGTCTGAGGCCTGGTGACACAACCAGCACATTCTGTGGGACTCCAAACTATATTGCACCTGAAATTCTCCGGGGAGAGGATTATGGTAAATGGAATTTCTTGTTGCTACTTTATAACTTTCACCTTGTCTCTTCTTATTGGAGTTGTTTAAGCAGTAGAAAGTAAAAATCTCCATGAGACACATGATCAGTCTCACTTAAACATCCTGTCTGAAAAAGTAAATAAAGCCTTCAAAGGAAGAGCAGACAACATCACACAAAGCAAATGAGATACTCTGCACCGTACATTTCAAATTCTTTTGAATGGTCTTGAAGAGTAGCTCGAGTCTTCCTTATTGTTTATAACTATTTTAGATACTACTGCTGATATACTTGCAGTCTGGAATTGTTTGGTTTTGGAGCTTTGCATTTGGCAGGAGGGATAGATCAGATACAAATTCATCGCAAAAGGCCTAGACAGTAGATGTCCCTTACATATTTTTTTTAATCTACCATCCTATTTCAATCAAATGTCTCTTTCATGTTGGCTTCAGATACTCCTGCATATCACAAGCTTTCTAGGCCAGCTAGCCTATATCAGCCCCAGCCTGGCTACTGGGAGTTCCTTTAGCAGTGAATAGTAGGGGAGATATGCTTTGCTCCGAGAATGACTGACCTGCTGTTATTAAGACTCACACAGTTCTTCCTTGGCCTTATCTCCCACCCTGGATAATGCACTGTTGGTGTAGTAATGAGTAGGCTTAAATGTTATCTAAACCTTTGTTAAGGGCTTAACACCAGCCTTTAACCTCTTTGCATTTCCTCTGTTCAGCATCTTCTCCTGTTGTGATCCACGTAATGTCTGCTACAGTCGTTATCTCTCCTTTATTCAGCTAATTGGAAAGAATGGCAATACTTACATTTTTGAACTCGTTCTCTCAACCCAGAGGTGTTGGTATTTTGGTTGTGAAGTATCTCCAGTGGTGTTCTCTCTTGAATTCTAGGCTTCAGCGTGGACTGGTGGGCCCTTGGTGTGCTGATGTTCGAGATGATGGCAGGCCGGTCGCCATTTGACATCGTCGGGAGTTCTGACAACCCTGATCAGAACACAGAGGATTATCTCTTCCAAGGTGAGTGCCATGAGTGTTCCTGCCCTTCAGTGCTTGCTTCTACCTAACCTTCAAACTAACTTCAAAGATGCAAAGGCTGATAGGAACCTTGTTTTCATGCAGTAATTTTGGAAAAACAGATCCGAATTCCCCGATCCCTCTCTGTGAAAGCAGCAGGTGTTCTAAAGAGTTTCCTTAACAAGGTAAGAGCTGATGTACTTTGTCTGCCAGATATAGAAACAGGGTAGGAAAGGTGAGAGCCTAAAGCAGAATTTCAGTGGGGCTAGGGGCCCTGTTCTAGATACTTCTCTTCAAATCTGAAGCTCCTGGTTCTCAGGCTGGGATTATGAGCAAATTCCAAAGTGAAAGACATAGAAACGCTCCAAGCATTTCTGTAACCTGGAGAATTGAACAAATTTACCAAGTTTAGTTTGGTTCTGAGAGAAGCAGCTTAGCAAATCACTTGGACAGCTGATGACTTCCTGGAGGGAGGTGCAGAGGCAGGATGTGCTCAGTGCTTCTGAGGCCTCTCCAGCCTGAGAGTCAGAAGGTGGATGATGAGTCCAAGCACATGCTGGCTTTTAGTGACTGTTGTGTAAGTGGGAAGAGAGAGATACAGGAGAAACCAGATTTGGTTAAATTATTTTAAGAAGTCACACCATTCACTGCACACTGTTACAGCTCCCTGGTCATGTGTGCAGGTTTGTACCTGGAGATGGAATTGTATTGTGAAAATAAGCTTCTTTCCACAGTGTTTACCAGGAACTGCAGTTACTGCCCCAGTGTGATTTCCTGGCATAATCTCTTTAGGGAAGAGTAAGGGCAGGTGGAGGGAAAGAATCAAATTCATTAGTCATCTAACCAAGCCTGCTCTGAAACCTATGGGATGTTTAACAGGTCTGAAGGAAAATGAAGAAAAGCAGCAAAGTAATTTATATGAAGTTCAGTTAAGAGCTTCCATATATTCCTTCCTATTTCAGAGGGTAAACCAGAGCAGTTTCCAAAATAAATAATGCTAATTTAGTTCTTTAGTGTTCCTTGTAACTCTGGTGTTTCATTTCTCATGGGATTTGTTACATTCATTTTATTCATGTGTAGGCTGTGATATCCATTTAGAAATACTTTCTTCCTTGCACAGGATCCAAAGGAGCGCTTGGGCTGCCATCCTCAGACAGGGTTTGCAGATATCCAGGGACATCCCTTCTTCCGCAACGTTGACTGGGATCTGGTACGTGAATGCCCCTGCCTTGGATGAGTTTCTTTGCATATAATGACAAAAATATTTTGAGCTTGACAAAGTTGTTTTGAGCCTAAAAGAGAACCTTCAGCTCAAAAACATTAAGCTCTTAATTTATGTTGTAGCAGAATTACAATATACAATCTTTTTTTCCCTTTTACACACAGTAACTGTAGTAATTATTAGAATGATTATAGAAAGTATAAAAAATTAACTCAATAGTAATTTCCAGCCTTCTTTAAAAATAATTTAATAGGTTGTAACTCATTCTCAGTGTGACTAAGTGCATTTATTCTTAGATGGAGCAAAAACAAGTGGTGCCTCCATTTAAACCAAATATATCTGGAGAATTTGGTCTGGATAACTTTGATTCACAATTCACCAATGAACCTGTGCAGCTCACTCCAGATGATGAGTAAGTAATGTAGAATTTAAGAAGTTCAGAGAAGAGAACATGTTTTTTTTAACTTGTTTGGTTGTTTTATATTGTTAGTAGTGGGGTGAGATTATCCTGGCTGAAAAGTTTTTATAAAATGCATGATAATGTGCTTGATTTTGGTCTGTATTTTGTGGTTTCTTACTCATGACAGGCCCATGGATTTGGGATGAGGAGGGAAGGACCTTTCTAGTTTGATTGAGCCACTGGTGTTCACATTTTAGGAATTTTTATAGGGTTTTATATAGCATTCACATGGTAGGTTAACATAAATAGTTTATATTAAATGTTACCTGTGCACCTTAATCAGGTCTGAAATCCAACTTCCTTCTTCATCCCTTTCTAAATGCAGACTGTACAAATAAAGTTTAGAAAAGTTGCTGATGCAGGTGCAGTATCTATCAATATCCTAGTGTTTTCAGGTCCTTACAAAACTGACTGTCTAGGGCAAGTTTGGAAACTGCAAACCTTGCAGACTGTTTTGTGGTAGAGTGAGTGAAGCCCAGTCTCTGCTTTTGAGGGGTTTTGTGTTTTGGTATTATTATTTGGCTTAAAGAAAACCACTGGTAACTGTAAAGGTAGAGAGGGACAAAAGAGGGAAGAGAAATTTTATCAATTGTAGTCCACTGAGCAGGTTTAAATTTTAAGTCAATCTATCAGTTAATGTCATCCTTTTAATTTTGCTCAACTAATGACTGTTTTTTAATCCTAATAGTGATATTGTGAAGAAGATTGACCAGTCTGAATTTGAAGGCTTTGAATACATAAATCCTCTTTTGATGTCAGCTGAGGAATGTGTCTGAATTCTCCATTTCTGAACTGTGCCAATTGTTACTCCGTTTGTTTCTGCATGGATAAACATCTCTCCATTTGGATGCACTTGCATAAAATGAGACTCAACATCCTGCCCTTGCCACCTAGTGTGAATTTTCCTTTTGTATTGATCATTGTCCAGGACAGTTGTTATACTGAACCTTCAGCTGCCAGATTTAAAATGTTAGAACTGTCTAACAATTTTGCCAAATATGAATTTTAATTCAGGAGTTGGTCTCTGGGGCTCCTGACTGAACCAAGGGTCTGGCTGTATAGTTTGCCAGTCCAGTGTCCTGAGCAAGGAAAGGCTTTGAGAGCTTAATGAACACACTAATTGCATCAGGTGATGTAATAAATTATCCTTCAAGGATTTCAGATTTTTCAGCAAGATGAGTAAGAATTTATCACTTCTGTAGCTCCAAATCTTTTCTCTCTGAACATCTGATTTCCCTGTTCTAGACATAGAAATTAGAGCTTTGTTCATGCCCTTCAGACTGAAATGACAGCAAGGAGAGCAGATATTTACACTGAATAGGTCAAGACTGGCTTCTTTCATAGGGAATATTGATCCTACTGTGAAGGAGACTATTAACACCATATCAGAATTGGTAGACTGTGTTCCAACACTCACACTAGGAATTGTGCACTGATACAAAGAGTGCCTTTCTAGCCTGGCCCTTTCAGCAAGGGCTGGACACGGCATCAAGTGTCAGTTTAATTAAAGAATTCCGTTAACTCTTTGACAAGTTAAAATCTGTACACATAATTCAGCAGTAAAGGGCAGCTAATACTGAACCTCATACTATTTATTGCTTTTGTACTTGCTGTCTTAACTGCATCAGAACTGCACACGGTACAGCCTGGAAAAGGACATCAGTTCCTTTTTTACTTTACTGCCACTCTGCTGGGAGTGAGTTCCACTTGCCAGTGGAAAAAGCATATCTAGAATAAAATAAGTGCTGTCCACAATGAGTCCCTTAACTTCTGCCCTTAGACATAGTGATCTGTACTCACAATCAAACCTGAAATGTTGGTAGCAGGCTCAACGAAAGCAATTGAAAGAATGGGTCAAATTAGGACTAAGAGGTGTATTTCTTACATTTCATGTTAGTAAGCAGTGTAATATACAGCACAGATAATTCTTATTTTTAATGCTAAAGCAATAGTTATGAATGTGTTGGACTGGAGAAATGCCAAATGTACCACTTTTTTTATTATTATTGTTTTGGGGAAAAGGGATTAAGAGACACTAAGGAAAGGAATCTGTGTTATGTAAGAGCTGTAAGAGAGGCTAAGCGTCACTGAAAGCAGATCTAAGAATCTGTAAGCACAAGTTGGCAAACATTACCTGAAGCTTTTAGTAGATTTTTGCTTGGCCAGTATCTTTCTGTGAAAATCCTTGTACGGCAACACTAATTTCATAGCAGAGGTTTTCTGGTGTATGTCTGTTCACTTCCATGTCAGCTGCAAGCAGAGAGATTGCACAAAACCATACTGGTGTCATGAGATTTAGTTCATGTTTTTCTTTGCAATGTGAATAGGAAGCTCTTTAGTATTGGGCTGAGCTTTCAAAACTGGAAAGTGATTTGAGGGGCTTCAATTTCGGGGCAGTGTTGAACCTCCTCACTGTTGAAAATCAGGTTTCCTTTAATTCAAGTTGCACCTTTTCAAATGTAAAATATCAGCGTGAACCTTCCTTTAAAGAGCAGCTAATGGGGTCAAGTGAACTGCTCTATGTGCAGTTTTAAAATGGTGATTGTTCAGCCTCTGACTCCTGCACCCACATGATCAGTTTAGACATCAGGGCATATCTGATATTAAACCTGGGAATCATTTAAAGCAAACAAGAAAAGCCTTGTCTCTACAGTGGCATAATTTCCTACAAAGTATTAAGGGAAATGGCTTTATGTAAGGAAGGACATTTCTGCTATTCATCACAGAATAGTAAAGCAAAAGTTAATTTTTTTAATGTGTCAGAAAAAATACTTTCTCTATTTACATATCTAACCATTAAGAATGTTGCAAAGTGACAAATCTCTTCAATTACTGTAAATCCATTTTTAAACTTTAATTTTCTCCAAAGTGCCATGATATTAACTGTTATTTTTCATTGTTAAGCATACTTCAACTGTCATAAATATTCAGAAGGGACATTGAGTGTAAACAGTCCAGTGCAGTAGGTTTTGTTTTTTGGATAATGTGTCTGCATCAGAAGCATGATGTATTTATGTGGAGTAACCTCCTTTTTGTACACGAGTTGGATTCCTATGGGTGCTCTGCTAGTTAATATTGTCACTACTATTTTCCTATTTCATATGGAATGTGGTCTTGAGCGTTGTTGTGTAATCATTCCCTTTATTTGTGCACACTTTTTACTTTAAATAAAACATTTATATTAGACGTCTGTGTGTTAAATCTCAGAGAAATACTGTGAAATGCTGGTCTTTTCTTGAGGTCATCATCTGACCCTTTTAAATTATCCATATCCCATGGGAGCCTTGTTCCAATCTTTTCATTTCTTGTAGAAAATTGCACTGGGATAGGCCACAGCAACCCAAGAAATGCCTTTCTCGCCCTGCATTTACCAAACGTGTCTGAGAATGCAAGTTCTGTTCCAGCATCGTTCCCCAGCCTCATGCTCATCTTGTCCTTTGGAAAAATACCATATTTGTAGGTTTTGCCTTTCCTTCCAACACCAGTGATGAGAAAGAAGCAGTGAGGCATCAATCCTCTGTGCAGAGACAGAAATCTGAAAGGAAAATACAAAATGCTCCTTTAGCCTGCTCGTCCAAGGGCCTCTTTCAGCTGGAACTGGTACAACGTCATCTCAGCTGCCAGAGCTGGGATTTGGAGTTCAGAGAATCACTCTCGTCTGCCGCACTTACTTCTGCATGATTTATTTCTTTGTTTCTTCAACTCCTCCCCTGCATTCTCAGATTTCCTGACACAGAGGGTGATGGCACTTAGCTCATACCCTGCCACAGACGCAGTGGTTTAATTTCTGTATTTCAGTATCTTGTAAAAGAGATTCTGTCTTGCCTGTTAGCATGGGTGTGCGTCGGCAATCCCGGCGAGTGCTGCAGATGGCTGCATATCTTACATGCTTAACCTCCCCCCACGCACACTCCCTGTTTCTGTTCAGTTGGGTGCCCAGCTGCTCTTGCCTCAGTCTGAGCAATTGTTTATGCTGAGGCACTCCATGAAGGAAGCTAATAGATTGGATAATCTATATATACACTTGGTAAATGCTAAGCAAGCGTCCTCACTTCAGCATGGATGGTGTGAGGCGTTGGAGCAACAGAGGAATCTGAAACTGGCCACAGAATAATGATGTTTTCCTGGGAAGAGAGAAGGTAGGGATTGGAGCTCCTTTGAGAAAGAGCAGATTTTACCGTATCTTGTATTTTTTTTACAGAGTTTCCCATGTGTTTATTTTCATTTCTTTTTTCTGCTTATAATAAAGGGATCTGAACTGCATACTTGAAAGGTGGACTCTTAACCATTTAATCACCAATAATTGAAGGCGGAGCAGCATCTATGTCCCAGGTCTATGTGGCTTTTGTGGGAGGTGGCTTTTTCAGGCATAAATAGAAACAGGAATTTCTGGTGTCCACATTTGACTTCTAAGGATGAGTAAAGTCTCTGGGCTTATACCCCTCTTACACCAGAGGAATAATTCAAGTCTTTCAGGAGCTGAAGTGTTTTGTGCACTGTCCCCACTGTGACTTGTCCTTCAGGATGTGGTGTCTGCCAAAATCTATCACCTTTTTATGCTTAAACCACAGCCTGTAATAGGGTATCTATTTCACAGGAGTGAAACCTCCTATAACAGATTAGCTAACAGATTAAACTGTTACAACTTACTATTAAACATGACTACCAACGTGATTTTTTTCTTTAAAAAGCACAATATAATCTCATCAGAGGAGAAAATGCACCGTCTTTGTTCACAGTTAAATTGTGCTCTCCAGGGCACAGTTCATAGTTAAATTGTATATCTTCAGGGACTGTGTATCAGGGAAGTTTGTGAGCTTCCCCAGAGCCTCAGCACTTCTTGAAATTTCAGACACTTTATTAATCAAAGCAAGATTCCTCCTGTGCTATTAGTGTGCTTTATTACCACTTGCAAAGGTCTGTAACTCAGGTTTTAGTTGCGCAGTGTCTTCAGAATTGCTTTTCTCAGTCCACATTAGAAATTGTAGGCAGAGCTAACACCTTTTTTTAGACAATCCTCTACCTACAAACTTTGTCTTCCATTGCCTGATTATTGTAGCTCTATAGCAACACTATCATTACAGCACAATAGTTACCAGAATTTGTAACCTGAAATGGAACATTTCTGCAGCAGAACCTGAAAAAAAACCCAACAAATGAAACAATGCCACTGAATTCTAAGCTTCCATGACATCAGGAGGTCTAATAAAAGATGGAATATCTGCCTAGATATGTTGCCTTCCTCACAGACATTGATCAGTCCAGCTCTGATGTTAGATGTTACATTTTCTTCAGTAAATTCAAAAGGGATTATCACATAGTGCATTTCACTGATTGGTATTTGAAGAGATTTTTTTAAAATCAGGTCCTGAAGTCCAAGAGGGTGAAGCAGACAGGAATGTCTAGAATGTCTAGACATTCCCTCATAGGTCCATACCTTTCAGAATCAGCTCCAAAAGCTGGTGGGTTCAGAAACCTTGTTTAATTCTGCCATATTCTTGTGGCTTTTAAGCAGACCTTATATCTGCTTAATAAATAAGTACTGCGTGTTAGTATTCTTTGCAAAAATCCTGATGGTTGGGGTTGGAAGAGCCCTTAAAGATCCCTCAGATCCGAAGATATGGTAGACACTGTTGCAGATACCGCAGCTGCTGTGGTGGTTTAAGTGCGAGTTAAGAGGTGACCGGTAAAGCATCTTTGCAGTGATGCTCAAGGGCCTCTCCATCAGCCAGCCCAGAGGAAACGTGAGCATATCAAAGGTGCCAAGTCGAGGATTAAAGAGCACCAAACGCCTCTCTCAGCTGCTCAGCAGCGAGGCAGGTTCGGTGGCTGTGCCATAATCCTCCTGGAGCGGCATTAGGGAACGGCGCGGAAGGGATCCCGCCGGCCGCGCAGCGCTGCCCGGTGCTAAGCGGTGCCTGGTGGTTGTACAACCGCCCCATTTTCATGTGCTGTGCTTTTGTACTCACATCAAAATATGTAACTGCGTGGGATGAAAGGAAACGGCAAATTGGATTGCGCAGTAATCCCAGCCGAAGCGCTGTCTTCACAAAGATGTAAACTGAAAAGCTTTGGGCTTCTTGCAGGCAGCAGAAACTTGTAATACATGAACGAGTTGTACAGCGACTAAGCTGTCCCTGAAGAGCATCTTCCCCGCCTCTCCACCGTTTGATCATTTCGCTTCCCAAAACATCTCCTGCGCTTCGGTGTTTCCTATAGCCCGTGGCTGGAGGGAGCGGTGTGTGACATTGACTCGGGGACGGGCACCATCACACCGACCGCCTTCCCCGCCTCTCCCTGCCCCAGCAGTGGGTGCCAGAGCGCAGCCCACCCTTGAGGGACCCTCGCTGGGGGACAGTCACTGTGAGACCCTTGCCGAGGAACGGTCTTTGAAGGACAGTCACTCAAGGACTCTCACTGAGGGACCATCTTTGAGCGGCCTTCTTGGAAGGACCCTCGCTGCGGGACAGTCACTGAGAGAGTCACGGAGAGCCCCTCGCTGGCGGCCTCTGCCCGCCGCCGCCGTCGTGCCTCAGGGGAGCGACACGCCCGACAGCTCCCGACAGCTCCTGGCTCTCCCCCCTCCCGTCTTTCCCCCTTCTGCCATGGCCGCTCCCCCTCCCCTCCGCCCCAGCTGCCGCTCCGTTCCTCAGACGGCCCCTCTCGGCCGCTGACGGGGGAACGGCGGCGGGGCGCCGCGGGGCCGGGTCTGACCGGGCGGGCTGAGGGGAAGCCGGGCAGAAACAACACTTTTCCATTTATGTTCACTTTTTAATGTATATTATATTTATTTATTTAATATTCTACTTTCCATTTCTCTTCCTGCGCTTGCCCCGCGGGCAGCGGGGTGGGGAAGGC
>VXBR01002667.1:1848777-1911789 GCA_013400215.1 Cisticola juncidis | reverse complement strand
AGGGGTCGGTGCCCGGGATGGGGGGGCCGGAGCTCTCCGGAGCTCCCGTCCTTTCGGGCGTGCACGCCGGGAGAGCCGCTCCGGACCGCCCCCTCCCCCGCCGGTATCGCCCATCGGTGGGGGCTTGTCCCGGTGTTCCGCGAGTTATCGGGAAACGCACCCTGCCTCTGGCGGGGAATCCCAGAATGGTTTGGGTTGGAAGGGGCCTTGAAGCTCATCTCCTTCCAACCCCCCTGCCATGGGCAGGGGCACCTTCCACTATCCCAGGATGCTCCAAGCCCTGTTCAACCTGGCCTTGGACACTTCCAGGCATGGGGCAGCCACAGCTTCTGTGTGCCAGTAACTCACTGCTATCACAGAGCATAATTTCTTCCTATTATCAAATCAAAACCTTCCCTCTCTCAGTTTAAAGCCATTCCCTCTTGGCCTATTACTCTGTGCCCTTGTCAAAAGTCCCTCTCTAGCTCTCTTGAAGCCCCTTTAGGTACAGGGCGAACTCTGGGATTGCTTGTGATCGGCCTCTATCTCTTTGACAGGTTATCAGGAAGAACTGGCAGAAGTCTGTGCTAGCACACGGCATGAATTCAGCCCATGGCCTGGATCTCACCTCTATTACTAATAACTTGGGCTGGGAAAATTCTGACACACACCAGTGACATCTGGGCGAAAGGTGACTCTCTAGGGACGTTTAGCTTTTGCCGTCGATCTGGATTAGCCTTTAATTTCAGGATTTATTTGTGAACTGCCGTAGTAGCTGTCATCGTGGTGGTGAAATCATAAAGCTAGCAGCACGATAAAGCAAGCCCTTAAGATTGTGTTTGATCTCTGGGAACTGAAAGTGCTGAATAAAATTTTCACACAACTTAAACTACGTTTTGGATCAGTTGCGTTAAGATTGACATTCTTCTAACTGAGCCGATTTTCTATTTTAATATTTAAATAGAGACTTATTTGAAAAGACAGTATATTTTTTAAAGGAAAAAAATGATTGAGAATGAACACGCATCAGCGCATCGTTTTTTACTAAATTGCTGGACAAGACTACTGTGTAAAATAGTGGATAGTGTATGAAGAAAACATTTTGTATACATATTGCATTGGGGGTTTTATATTACAAAATTAAACAAATAACTAAGGAAATAGTTATTAATAATTTTACTCATTAGTAATTTTACAGTATTACATGCAAAATGACTTGCAGTTTTTACTGTTGGATCCTGAAGAAGTAATGTGTTAGTAAAAGGAGTGTGCAACTTGGTGTGCCTGAGGTAATCCAAGATCACATGAAACTATTTTTTATATGAAAAAGCAAGAAAATGCACATTCAGGACTGATTTAATAAAAGCTCTAGTGTTTAACAATGGAAAGCCCACAGATAAACTTCCCCCTAGGTCTGGTTTCAGACCAAAAAAGGAGCAGGATCCAAGAGGATGGGAGTCCTCCACTTAAAAAAGCAATGACAGAAATGCATGTAAATAACAAAGTGCAGGTCGTAATAAATAAATTGCCAACAATAAAGAAGGAAAACCTGGATGACTATGACGAAACTCTGGTGGAGGCTGGTGGGGAAACTGCCAAGCCAAACAGTGCTTCACTATCAGAGCCTTTGAGTTTAAATCCAGGTTTGAAACATACACTGGCACAGTTCCACCTAAGCAGCCAGAGTTCCTTGGGTGGGCCTGCAGCTTTTTCAGCTCGGTATTCCCAGGAGAGTATGTCACCCACCGTCTTCCTGCCTCTCCCATCACCACAAATCCTCTCTGGTCCACTGCTCATCCCTCCAGACAGCTCCACAGAACTCACTCAGACCCTGCTGGAGGGGGAGTCCATCTCTTGTTTTAAAGTCGGAGGCGAAAAAAGACTTTGCCTGCCTCAAGTATTGAATTCTGTCCTCCGAGACTTTTCCTTGCAGCAGATCAACACGGTGTGTGATGAGCTCTACATCTACTGCTCAAGGTGCACTTCTGACCAGCTGCACATTCTGAAGGTTTTGGGAATCCTTCCGTTCAACGCTCCGTCCTGCGGGCTCATTACGCTGACAGACGCTCAGAGACTATGCAACGCTTTACTGCGCCCTCGCACTTTCCCCCAAAGTGGCAGCTTCCTCCCTGGCAAGAACAGCTTGGCCCAGCTGAAAGAGACTGGCAGTGCCTTCGAAGTAGAGCATGAGTGCCTGGGCAAGTGCCAGGGGTTGTTTGCACCTCAGTTCTACCTTGCCCCGGATGATCCGTGTATCCAGTGCTTGGAATGCTACGGGATGTTCTCGCCCCAGACCTTCGTGATGCATTCGCACAGATCCCCGGACAAGAGGACCTGCCACTGGGGGTTTGAGTCGGCCAAGTGGCACTGCTACCTGCACATTAACCAAAAATACCTGGGCACATCAGAGGAGAGGGAGCTGAAGCATCTCTTGGAGGAAATGAAGGAGAAATTCAGCGAGAAAAATCAGAAAAGAACTCGGTCCAAAGTAAGTTCACCCAGTGGTGCAGAATTCCCAGATCTCTTTCTGCTCACATGTAAATACTTGTTTTAGAAGCACATTACTTGGCTTTTCTTAGTGGGAATACTTGTCACATCAAGCCTAAGTTAAATTTGTGAGAGCTTCACCATGGAAATAACATTTCTCATTAAGAGGGGTGGTAATTTCTTTCCTCTTTGGGCTGCAAGTAACCATTCAAGGTGGCTTGGCTTTGTTGGTTCTTATTCTGTCCTAAGGTATACAGACTCTGGAAAATTCAGACTGTTGGGCAAATTTTTATTCTCCCATTTGACCTTTGTGTAGGTTTTATGTGGTGTATGCTGCAGCAGCTGAGCAAAGCAGAAATGAGCTTGAAAATCAAGTATTACAAATTAATTCTTCATTTGTGATTTGTGCTCCAGCATGCACACACGGCCTGGATGGCAACCTGGCTTGCTGGCCACCCATCTCATGACTTGTATGCAGGGTAATGGTGCTTTGCTAAATGGCTATTTAGAAGCCCAAAGTCTGCTTGTTCAGCAGGAGCTTTATGTTCAAACCACTTGTGCAGTGAAATATGCCAAAAAGAGGGGGTTTTAAGCAGCCCAAGTAATGAGCTGTAGGCCGGTATCTTGACAATAGTTAATAATAGACATCTTATTTTTTCCTAAAATACTGCTGCAAGTCTGTGCTGTGGTTCCAAAATATAGAGCTTATTTGTCCCTTGGAGAGCTTCTACTTTAAATAATAGGACAAGCAGCAGAGAAACATTAATATCATACACGTTCCCATTCCTAGAAAGCACAGTTTTGGGGTATAATTTAAACTTTAATAGGTTTTTAATGGTTTCTGCCCCATGACTGTTTCTTTTCAGTGTATTCAGTGTTTCTGTGTCTTTTTGATGGGTGCTGGTCTGATGATAAATCCATGTTGCCTGTTGGATGTTTTGTGGTGGATTTCAAAATAGCAGCAAGAGCAGCGCAGATGGTGGAGCCCAAAAAGGGGTGCTGTGAGCTGACACCTTTCAGCACAAATTTCTGAGAAGTTGGTGTTGCAGGAAGGCTGACTGTAGTAACAGGTATTGTTACGGTGCTGCCAGTCTGCAGGAAGAGATTTTACCAGCAGATCCCCATGGAAGTCTGCAGCATGGCATGATTCCACATGCTGAATTATTTGAAGATGCAGTCTCCTAGCAAAGAGACTTTGCTTTCCAACTGATAAAGACATGTCAGGTTTTATTCTTGCAGTGCCAGTGTAGGAAATGAGCTGCACCATGGTGGATGCATGAGTGGAAATAGTCTTCCATGTTCACACCTATAAATGCTTCTCCTCTTCTCTCAGCAGCAGATTTCAGACAATGAGATCTTTCAGTTTCATGTGCAAAGATGAAAAAAAAAAAAACCAGCTGAAATTCGGGGCAGTAATTTGGACTGGACTGGTGCAAATGAAATTGTAAAACTCTCTGCAGTCTTTTGTTGCAGATCTGTGTAGTTCTTTTTTACAAAGCAACGTGTGAAACCAGAGTCAGAAACTGTGAAGACCTGAACCAAACACGATGGTGGGGGAGCTTTGGGGTTATTTTCCATCTTGTGGATATTCATCTGGGATGTACAAAAGAGTAAAAGAGTTTAAGAGAGCAGTGTTGAGAGTATAGTTTCCCTTCCCTTGTCCTGGGGGTACTTAGGCTGCTTCAGTTGTCTTTTCATAGAATCAGGGAATGGTTTAGGATAGAAGGGACCTTAAGGATTGTCTCATTCCAGCCCCTGTCCTGGTCAGGGACACCTTCCACTAGATCAGATTGCTCACAGCTCCATCCAGCCTGACCTTGAACACCTCTAGGGATGGAGCAGCCACAATTCTTTTCCTCATTTTTGTGTTGTGGGAGAGGTATCAGGTACAGCACGTAGACATTCCCTTTCCTTACACTCCTAGGGGAATTTACTTGCAGGATGTTCTGTTGGCTGTTCTGTCACCTCCTCACCACCTTTGCTGAGTCAGTCCTCAGAACTGCTGACACATCTTTGTGGTTATCTTGGAGGGCCCAGTAAGAACAGTTGCCCTTGGCTAGATCTTTCCCCATCTAGTAATAATGAATTAATTAAATCCCATAGTCTTTGGAGCATCCTGGATCCCATGCTTTGCCTTTCCCCTTGGCATTTCACTCTCAATTTATTCACCTCACAGTCCAAATACACTTTTGTTTCAATATTTTAAGAGCAAAATACTCTTGAGATGAATTCCTTTCTGTTGTTTGTGCTAATAGAAAGCTGTAAGCTGTGTGCTTGTCATAATTTTCTGTGGAGTTCTAGTCTGCAGTGCAACATCCACCTGCTCTTCATGGAACAGCTGTCAGGGAGTCTCTGCTGATTCCTGCACTGACAGATCCTTGTTCCCTTTGACTTTGCGACAGTTTCTCGTCACCTCTGCACTAAAACTTTGTCTTGATTCTGATTCCTTGAGCTGGTCACAGGGCATGGGGGAAATCTCACAGTGTGGGGGTTAACATTTCTCCTGATTGTCTTATAAATCCAATCTCTGCTAAAACTACTGGCTTTATGATTGCACTGAAACCATTACTTACCTATATATTTTTTCCTTAAAGAACAGCTTTGTCCAACTAGCCTGGAAGAAAAATAATTCGTTTTTCATGTAACCCTTTTAAACAGTTTGAGTAGAGGTAATTCAATTCAACTTCTTGTATTTACAGAATTTTTAAAGAGCATCTAAAATAAACAAATTGTTGTGTAATGAAATAGACATACATATATATATATATATATTTATATATATGCCTTATTTCATTTACCTGAATGGTGAGGGAAGAATCCTGTTAGCAAAAGACTTTGTTTATTTATACATAATGTTTAATTTTCTTTCCTAAGAAAAAATTCGATTGCATGCTATAAAATTCATTTGTAAGATTCACACTAATGGGTAGATAGTAAATTCAGTTTCCATTTGAAGTAGGTAAAAAAGAAAAAAAAGGCAGCAAAAATCTGACCTAGTAATTTGAAAATAGAGATGACCTGATAATTTCACATGTAAATATATAAGCATGTTAAAATCTGAGTCCTAAAATATGGACAAATGCGATCTGAAGCTAAAATCAGATCACTGCATACTAGCTGCAGTATAAGTAGATTATATGTGATTATTTAAATTATTAGAATGATCTGAGTAAGTAGAAAAAACTTGCCAAGTGTCAGGATGAGGCCATTTTTCTAGAGATTATTCAAATCTTTTATATTTAAAGCCTTTATGTGAATTTACAACTCCAGAGCTTCTCTTCCTTGTGCCCTCCCTCCCTTTCTGTCAGTGCTGGAAGTGAAGAACTGCAGGGGTGGGGTTGAATTTCAGTTTCATTGTGAGAGCTGAGTTTGGTGGGGTGGAAGTTTTGGTCTGGGTGGGGTAGGTGGGGTTTGGTCCCAAGTTTTGGGAGTTTTGGTCAGGGTGGGGTAGGTGGGGTTTGGTCCCAAGTTTTGGGAGTTTTGGTCAGGATTGGGGGATGTTGGGCTGTGCAGACCATGGCTCAGCTCACACTGGTGGCACTGGGGCTCTCCCACTGCCAGGGATGAAATTCTCTGAAAGTTTATTCTAGGGTGTGTAAAAATACAAACTTTTCTGATAACACAGCATGTAAGAAGTTGTGAAGATATTAAAACTCTACATAAAGGTTTCAGTACAGGTTTATGTAATTTTTTTAGCATTATAGGCTGGTTTTTAATTGAGCAGCTTATTGAAGGTACTGGGCCTGGCTAGAATGGTGTTGACTTACATTGTAACAGCCTGTATGGTGCTATGCTTTGGATTTGTGGCTAAAACTGTGGCTAAAATACCAATGTTCTGGCTACTGCAATAAAAACTGGGATAGAAGGAGGAGAAAGAGGGTTTGACAGCAAGGTAGAGATTGTTCAGGGGTATCTGGGCAGTTGTCTGAGGGAGAGAGTGAACCGTACCCTTTGCTTCACTTCTGTTTTTCTCTTTCTTTCACCTCTTAAACTAACTTTATCTTGATTCAGGAGCTTCCTTGCCCTTTTCCCTTCCATGCCCTGGGGATGGTGCTGAGGGAGCAGCTCTGTGGGTGCTTGGCAGCTGCCTGGGGTCAGCCAACCACACCCTACCCAAACCCTGCATCCCAAGGCTGTTCTAATACAGTGAAATTAAAAATCCATTTCTTAGCTATGAGGATGTTGTAAATATATGGTGAGCCACCTTTCACTTGAAATTAAGAGCAACTTCACCGGGAAGCACAAAGTATCACCAGGAATTTTGAGTAAAGAGTGATTCCAAAAGCATTTCTTGAGACACACAGAAGAATTGCTTTCCAAATGCAAAATACACAGAAGTTTTTGAGATTATATATTCTGATGTACCTGAGTTAATTTTGTTTGCTACTGCAGATGGAATGGCATTTTCATATTACTGGGAGCAGCTTTGCCTGCTTGTGTGATAAAAATTTGTGAGGACTGAAGGAAGTTCTGTTCCTGGAACACCAGCACACTGTTCCATTTAATTTTGAAATAAAGTATCTGGGAGGTGCCTACTTTATATAGACACGTTATTACAAAAGGCTGCTACACCTTTTGGGAATCCTAGTTTCTGCTTTCTGTTCTCCCAAACTTGTTCAGTAGAGTTCTGGAAACTCAGCAGAGCTTTTAGATAAGTCTGTAAAGAGGTTTTCCTTTAATTTCATTACTATTTTGCCCACAATGGTAAATTGGAGATAAAATTCTGTGGCTTGCATCTCTGCCAAAGATGCATTTCCCAGTACCCCGGTTTTTCTGGTGTACCTGTATTAATGGTATAAATGCCATTTCTCTGAGGAGTGTGTATGAAAATGTATATAACCTGCATCCATATTTCAATTACCAATTTATTTTCTTTCCTTTAGGCAGAGCCACAGCAGAACCTGGAATTATCACAGTGGTATCCAGTTATAAAGCAAGAAGCAGAAACTGATCCTCAGCCACCTTCCTTTTTCCACCCCAGGTAACTCACTTTCCTATGTAGAACTATAAGCACTGTCAAGTATTGAAATACTTTTGGCTATTTAGGGATAATTCAAACTGAAAAAAATGTATTTGCAACCTGTCAGGAAAAATCTTAAGGTATCACACAGGAATGATTTAACCCTACATTTTTATGCATTTCTTAGTGTAAATGCTAATGAGCTGCTTGTAAGTGTTTTTTGGTGTAGGACTCAAGCTATGACCTGTGGGTGTTTTTCAGCAGGCAATACAATTGAAATGTAATTAAAATTTCCCTTTTCTTAGTAGAAATGGCAGAGGCAACTTTAGATCTTTAATATTTTACTACAATGCATGCATGTGGAAAGCTGCACAGGGCCTATTTACCATGAGGACAACTTAATTTCCTTCTAGAAAAGACTTCCAAGAGGTGTTTGAAAGTTTTCTTCCACAGTTTTCTTTTCCATCCTATTTTTCATGGATGCTTTCACAGTTCAAATTCAGTTTAAATAAAACTTACTGCTCTCAACCAGCCATCATTTATTATGTCTAACCTTTCACTATGAATTTTACTCTTCTGCTGTTTCAGTTACTACCTTTATATGTGTGATAAAGTGGTTGCCCCGAATGTGTCTCTTGCATCTCAATATAAAGATGTTGCAAAAACAACAGTAAAAACTTCAGAAGTTAATAAATCCTCATCTGGGCAGTCAGAGAAGAAGCTCAGTAGTGGGAAGCACAAAAAAGCTGCCTCCTATCCAGAGCTTTCTCTTGAAGAACAGGAAAAAATTGACTTGAAAACTGGTGTGGAGCAGCCAAATAAACGTTTAGGTGAGTAGTGAAAATTATATTGAAGTCTTTGATTTTTATACACAGAATGATGGAAAGCTTTACACTGAGCTAGACTTCTGTGATGTCACTTCGCATTTCCAAAAATTCCCTCCACCTTTTTGTAATCTTGGTTTTCTTTTATTAGAAATTGAATTGGAACTCTCTGTGATTGTTCTCTGTTTTTTCCTGTGCAGATCCTCCTGTGTCAGCTCGTCCTGCCAGAGGTGGGAAGTCCGAGCGTGCTTCTTCCAAAACCACCAGAGAATCTGGCAGGGGTGAGGGAGGGGCTGCTGCACGAACCTTGTCCCCCACCCTCATGAAAGACATCAGCTGTGAGGATGACAAGGGAAGGATCATGGAAGAAGTGATGAAAACCTACATCAAGCAGCAGGAGAAGCTGAACGTGATTTTGAGGAGGAAGCAGCAGCTCCAAATGGTACCGTGGCAGTCTGGGTGCATTTCCCCTGGGCAGCGGGGAGCTGGAGTAGCTTGTGGCTCCACAGGCAGCATCACAGATTGCATCATTTACAGACACCAAAGCACACAGATCATCTTTCCCTCAGCTGAAATCCAGGCACCAAATCCTCAGTATCCCTTACACTCATGAGTTTTGAGCCCACTAATAAGTGGTGGCTCTTCAGTTTGCAGCTGTTTGGTACAAGCAGCTCCTGCTTTTGCTGTATCCTCTAAAATGTCTCAGTTTGCAGCTTTTCAAATATGCAAATATCTATATTCTAGGAATGGTCTTATCACTGCCCTGTATAAAAAAGAACACCACCTTCCTATTCCCATTTGCTAATCCATGCTTTTAGGGATTTTATTTTTAGTCTTTTCTTTAATAATGAATGATTTTAGAAACTGGTTCTCATGTGTGACATTTCTGTTTTCTGAATTCAGTTAAATACTGTCTTTGCTTCTTGCATCCATGGAACAGCCCTAATATTTTAATTTATATGTTAATCTCAGAATCTAGGAGCTCAGGTAGGGCCCTAGAGCTGCTACTTTAAAGTTGTTCTGGTGTTGGAGGTAAAGCTTGTAGATAAGTTCAAAAACATTATGAGTTTAAAAATATCTGAGTGTCACTGGACAAAGAAATCAAACACTTTCTATTGTTTTCTGATGCTACACTTGCATCTTCAAAGTATATTTTAGTGAATAAGTGCTGCTGCTTCCTGAGGTTCACTGCTGGAAGTGCAAATTTGTTTCTGGAAGCTCCATGTACTTGGAAGTATAAGTAATTTCTTAAATATTAGGTGTATGTTTATATTAGGTTATGACAGAATTCCATGCTGTCATTGGTAAGTAGATAAATACCATTATCAGGCTGTTGTTATTGGTAGTTACAAATGGTCTTTTTATGGCCTCGTTGGTTCCAGAAACACTTCTGAATTCAGGGTTTTTTTACTTTTGTGGTGTTAAAAGAAAGGAGTATGTGATCTTGATCTTTTTTTACAGGAAGTGGAAATGTTAAGCAACTCTAAAGCTATGAAGGAACTGACTGAAGAGCAACAGAATTTACAAAAAGAACTCGAATGTTTGCAAGCAGAGCATGCACAGAGAATGGAAGAATTTTATTTTGAGCAGAGAGACTTGGAGAAGAAACTGGACCAAGTGATGAAGCAAAAATGTAGCTGTGACTCCAATTTGGAAAAAGATAAAGAGGCTGAATATGCAGCACAGGTGAGAAAGGAAGGTTTATTTCAAACAAAACATGTTTACTATATCAGGAAACTGTGAAGTTGTTGTTCAGCCAGCTTTAGGTTTCATTTTTTCTGTGTGTTCTGAAACCACAGACAGGCACCAAAATAGGTCATTGACAGCAATATTTATTTCCCTGTTCCTTGATTGAAACTGAGGTAGAATCTAACTTACATATGATATTATTGATGAAATATTAAACATAAACATGAGGTCTGTTAAATCCTCATTTAAAACAAATTGTTTTTAATGTATTTGGGCTTGTCCACGATATAGACTTCAACATTGTCATTATTTTGTGTAAAGAAAAAAAGAAAATCCAAACCTCGGAACCATCCTTTTGTCAGATTAGCAGCACACCTTGCTGCTCCTCATGTTCCTTGGTGCTAGAACCTTCTGCAGTACTTTCTGCAGCCCCTTCTGGGCTCTGCTAAAACATTTGACCAAGAGTTTTCTTGGAAATGAAAATCATATTAGTGTCCCTCATTCTTTTCTCTTGGATATGTCCAAATCTATGGAGTTGTTTTTTCCTCTAACTTTCCTTTTAGCTTTTGCTGTTGCTTCTTTATGTTGGAGCTTATTCCAATGGGAAAAAATATAGGGAATGACAATGGGAACCTTGGAATGCTGCTTTTAAAAATCAGCTGTAGTTATGAATAAATTTTTTATTTTGCACCATATCATAGAAAACTTATAGTCTTAACAGGCTCATTTTTAAAGTGAGCAAAATCCAAAACTTGGGCTCAGTAAAGCTCTGTGGTCCTTTGTTCACAACTGTGTGTATTTCCTGTTCTGACTGACTCAAACTGAGAAACAGGCACTACTTGAGAGACAGGTTTGGTATTTTTGGTGAGTAGGGCAGAGACTCACATCGTAAATCCTTCTCATGAATTTAATTTCATGACATCCCACTCCACTGATTCCTGGCCTTTGCTGCCAGAAATAATCCTCTCTGACTAAGGCCTGATTTACTAAACATCTGGTACAAGCCCTGTTAGTGCAAGTAGCAACGTGTTCCAATTTATGGAGATCATCATGTACAGCACATTTTATAGGGCTTGTGCAGCTTTCTTCTTTTGGAGGGTGAAAAAAAAAACCTGTGGATTGTTCCCCAAGGAGATTGGTTATGTGTTTCTTTTGAAGTTAGACTTTGAAAATTACATACATTCCTTGTGTAAAAGTTTTCTCTTTTATTACCTCCCTATTCACAATGTATGATTTGAACCATTTTTTTCCATTTCTCACATCTTACAGCAGATTGTGGTTCCAAGAAGCACCAGAGTTAAACAGAGGTCTTGGGAACAGGGAGCTTCCCCAAGCTGTGTATACAGCATTTTAAAAAATCCTTCATCTGATGTGTTCTTGAAGCAGTTGCCCAGGCTGCTTTTCTGTCTGAGAGCTGTGGACTGGGAGGAACTCTCCTTGTGCATTAAACAGAATTAAGAATTTGGTGTTTGCAACTTGCCCAAAAGTCTCTTCCCCTTTCTAGGCCTGTCAGAATATGCACTGTCTTGTCCCCCTTTTTGACTTGTTTATTGAAATAGTTGCTTCACCCTGTCAGTCACAGCAGGGCAGAATAACCAGTCCTGGAGCCTTTCCTTAGAGCTGGAACCAAAGCAGAGACGTGTTGCAGCATGCAGGCAGTGGGCTGCAGCACTGCAGCACTTCACTGCATCACTGCTGCAGTCAGGACTTGCATTAACAACCTGTTGCTGTCTAAAACTGCTGAAGTATTTCTGCTTAAGGAAGTGGGGATGAAATGTGGTGTTTCTCTAAAACCTGCAGGTTCTGTAGCAGTTGAACACCAGTAATCCCCTGTATGTTCCTGCTCTTCCCTTCTCATGAGCTCTCTTCCAAATCCTCAGTGAGATGGATGCTTAGTGATGATGTACATCAGCTAGATATCCATCATTATAAAAGTAGATTGATTTTTTTTTTAGATGGAGTGAAGTCTTTAGTAAGAAATAACCCCATAAATGAATGGCAGAGAGGAGAGCTGGTTTCCAGTCTCCCTGTTGTAACTGCTGCTAGTATAGTATAAGCAATAAGGAACTTTCCCACACTTGAAAAGATGTTTCCAGATGTCACTGTAAATAATTTTGGTGACATTCTAGCAAGTTTGAGCCTTGCTGTATTCTAAAGAGGAACAGAATACTTAAATTCAGTGTTTAAACTCAAAATACATCTCAAAAACATTTGTGTATACTCAGGTTTATATTTGAACACACACACACACAGATGGTTATGTTCAAGATTTTCTGAATATTTCATTTATACTAAGGAATATCAGAAGACAGTGTTGGTGGTGTGTTTTGTTTCTTCTAGAAATACATTCAGGCTTTAAAATAAAGAAGCAATATTTTGTCAGGTAAGAGAAATGGACCTGGGAAATAGAAAAATGCAGTTTGTTCTGGGATTTTTGACACACCCAATGCAGACATCATCACAATTTTTCCCAGTAGATTCTTGTGTGCTATTGACAGGTTGGTGGGATAATTCATATAACTACAAGATATATGCATTTAAATATTAGATTTCCTCATTTTTAAAATTATAATATGTTTTTGCAACTTTGCACATTGACATTGTTCACTAATGTTGTAGCAGGTAAGTGCATAATTCTTGACAACTGCATAATTCTGGTGGACTGAAGTACTTGGATGCATGGAGTGGCCATCTGTGACCCTTTGATGTTTTAAATGGGGCTGCTAAAATTTACTCTGCCTTTCTGTCTCTGTGTTTCCCAGCTGGCAGAGTTGAGGCAGAGGTTGGATCATGCAGAGGCAGACAGACAAGAGCTCCAGGATGAACTGAGACAGGAGCGAGAGGCCCGGGAAAAGCTGGAGATGATGATAAAAGAATTGAAGCTACAGATCCTGAAATCTTCAAAAAATGGGAAAGGAAAATAGAAATTGGAAGAGGAAGCACGACTGTGTCCTTCAAACAGGGTGTTTTGGTTTTAATGATTGTGAACAATTTTTGTGTGCTGAGAAAAAGTGTTCTCTATGGGTTTCTACTTCCCAGACAGGTCCAGATGAAGATATACATAGATATAAATAAATAGAGATAGATAGACATTTTTAGATTTTCCTAGCCAATGAAAATCTGCATTGATTTGTACTGGTTTTTCTCAAACAATGAAAAATAAGAAACTCTTGATTAGAGTGACCAGTTTCTGTCTATTTCTAATGCAGTCTTAAGGACTCTACACCTTTAACATTGTCTGTTAAAACATATGTGGATATCTTTATTTTGCTATCAATTGCACATCCAGGTATAAAAGTACATTAAAAATATCCTCAATTCTTCAAGGTCTTAAATAGTTTGGATTTCAGTGAGAATTAAATATTCTCAAACTGAGGAAAGTAAAGGCAGCTTTTTGTCTGTAAGGCAGAGCTCAAAATTGCCACAACTGATTGATGATTGAGTATCAAAAGAGATTTACCAGCATGAGTTTTTTCTCATAATTTCATTGTGTGAAGTCAGCTGATCTTTTCAGTATTGTCTATTTAACAACTCATTATCAATCTGAAGAGTGTTAGAGCCAGCACTTGCTTGCTGTGCTGGAAGAAGAAAACATTAGGGGTTGTTTTTTTGTTTTGGTTTGGTTTTGTGAATTAAAAAATTTGCAATTACAGTGGAATTTTGGGAAGTTAAAAATTCACAAGTTTTCTTCTGGGTTTTTTTTTTCTCTAGAATACATATGAAAGGAACATTAATAAAAGGCTTAAAGGTGAAGCTTTTCCTTTTAGGAACAGAGAAAGCCTGACTTACCTGTTTTTCAGATATTAATGCTTTCAAGGAAAATAATATTTATTAAGGAATATTGTATTAATTTCTTCAGTACCCTAAGCCTCCACACTTTGAGCTTCTTGCCAACTTGTGGATTTTTCCTTCATTACATAGAACAGGCCTTAACTGACATTGTGATCATAACTGAAAATATAAAATTCTGAGGTATGGCACTTTGAAAAATCATTTTGATAGTCTCTGTATTTGAATGGCATGGTAGGGTTACCATGAATTAAGAAAATACAGCATGTTTGTTAAGCTATAACATTGGGAAATGTGTAATTGTACAGAATTACTGTTTTATGTATATAGATAATGTCTGAGTACTTCTGAAGTCTGGTTCCTAGTGGGTTAAATGCATGGCTAAAGTTGGATGAAGAAAATCTTTTTTTGCACTTCTCTCCAAAAAATTGGATACAGCTGCTAGATGTCAGCTGGTTATGTCAAGGATAGGAATATTTTAGTAATTCTAGTGTTTCACTACATAATTTTAACTTGTGCTTTTAGTTTCTAGTATTGAGGTACTTAAGTTTAATATTCTCTTAATAATTCAGTTAATTTTGGATAAAACCACTAGTAAAAGCCTACACTGATTTTTTTTTCCCCCTCAACTAGTAAAACTGAAAACTCTTGTTCTTTTTTGTTTCTCTGTTAGTGATATAACAGGACTGAATATCACAGAGAAAGATAAAATTGCACATATCTTTAAATTGAATGGGAAATGAGGTGGTAAATTAAATGTCATGGAATCATAGGATGACTCTTTTAATAACTGTACAATTTTGTTTATGAGCTCTGTGTCATATTTAGACTGACAAGGAAAACTGGTTAGATGAAAAAACCAATTTTCTTTGTCAGTGTTGAGAATCATAGAATGGTTTGAGTTGGAAGGGATCTTAAAGATCATCTAGTTCCTGCCAGAAAAGAAAACCAGGATTATATTTTTCTCTTCGTCAGCTCCCAACTCCAAAATTTTCTTTTGAAAAAAAAATCCCTATAAACTGAAAAGGAAAAGGCCTGTCTTTGCAGCTAGGTTTGGAGGGAAAGGTGCTGACTGACTGGTTCTGGTTGTTTGTGCACCACTGGCTTTAAAAACACCAGGAATGTTTTGTTGTCCAGCCAGCAGAGCTGTGGATGCAGGGGCAGCAGGAGAATTGCTGGAGCTGTGATATTTGGGGAGCACAGACATCCCATTGAGGCTGTCCAGTGGGATTGGCAGATCCTGTGTTGGATGAGCAGGGAAATGGGAAATTTCCCCCTGGCTGCTGCTGCAGGATAGAGGGAGGGAGTCCCTTTGTGCTGCTTCTCAGTGTTGTGGAGCAGGCTGGGGCTGTTTGTGGGGTAAAGCCACAGCTTGTTCACAGCTGCAGTGACTGATGCACCTCAGTGTTCATGGCTTAGCTGTGGGATGTCTGGAGCCCTCCAAACATTGGGATTATGTAGGACAGTGAATATTCCATTTCCATCCTTGTCTGTGCTCTGTGACTCCTGCTCAGATGTGCCCCTTGGTTCAGCAGTGGCAGTGCAGGGCTGGTGTAGCCCAGGTTCCTGTGCCTCAGCCTGCACTGCTGGAGCCTCTCAAAATTCTGGTGGCCACCCTTGATACCAAAATTTTCACTGTTGCAAGAACTCCAGCAGCTATAGGAAGTTTCACCAATTCCAATTGCAGATAAGGCCTCCTAATAATTTAACATCTGTCTGGTCAAGCAAATGGAACATTTATTAAAATGACCTTAAAAGTAGCTTTGTAAATATTCCATTTAGTTAATCTAAAGTTAGAATGCATTTTAAATTATTGTAATCCTCTTAAAATTCTTAAATACTACTTTCAGGCTCTTGACATAACATAAACAATTTTCATACATGTAGACTTGATTTTATACTGATTTTAAGTAATAATGTATACATAAATGTGCCATAGACCTTTGTGTGCTCACAGTCTCTGAAAGATAGTTTTTTAGCAAATTGTAAATAATGCTCTCAAGTTTTAGAATAAATACATGTTTACCTTTTTTTTGTTTTGCTACCTTATCCTAATGCTATTGAATGGTTCATTTTATAGGCTGACATAGGAACTTGGAATGCACACTTGAGGGCCCTCACTTAAGTGCACACTTAGTGGTAGAGACTAAATCAGTCATTAGGTCTTTGCTTTTAGTCATAGCATGCTCATTTTATGTATTATTTGGTTTGCCTTCAGTCATTGCTTGCTTTTTTAGGCAAGAAGTAATTTTCCCAGGTAGTTGTGACATGAAGCCTGTAGAACAAAGTCCTAAAATTGTCTATAATTTGAAAGTTGCTTTATTAAACACCTACACCAAGATGGAAGTTGCCTAGTGCACCTTTTGGAATAAGTAGGATTCAAGGTGAATACCTAATTTGCTCCTATACTTTTATAAAAGAGAATTTTAACATGCTTTGTATACTTTAATCAATAAAATATAAGAGCTTAGAGGGTAAAACTCTTGTAATTTTGGCAGTCTGGAAACACCCTCACTCACAGTGTAACCAGGTGTCCCTCAAAGAAAGAGATTTTTATCTAAATCTCCAAACTTAGTTAAGTCTGTGTTTTAGTTTTGTAAAGCATATCATTCAGTTTGAGTATTTAGATGAATGTAGTTATGTTTCACATTGTTAAACTAATTTTATTCTATATTTAATATATTGATAGCTTAGGTGTAAAACCATCTGTACATAGTCAAGGCATCATGCAGTTAGTGATGTAGGAAAAGTTGGGTGGGAGCATAAAGCTACTGGTGGCCTGAAAAGAAAGAAATCTTGGCCTGTATTTTAGAAGTCACAATGTTTTATTCATACATTTTTGTTTTGTATTGGGGGACGGGATAGCTAGAATGTGTTATGAAATTTTTGAAACCTTTCCTAGCATTAGTTGGGAAGTTTGCCTTGAAATGTCATGGTCAGCTTCCTAGAATCACTTGTTTGTAGAGTATATATTTTGATTGTCAGTAAAGATAACAACTTTGTATTTTTTCTGCACTTAATTCATGTAATTAATCCACACAACAGAGTTTTCTATAACACAGTGAAGTCAGCAAAAGATGTAATTTCTCCTACCTATTAATCTGTGCTTGCAATATTTTGGTAATTTTATTTAAGCCATCGATAGGAAGCAGCAGAAAGCTGCAAAATTTCAATTTTTTTTCCTGCTCATTACATTTGTAGTGTGAGTGTTCATTGGTTTTCTTTACAGAAAGCTTGTAGAATTTTCTGTTTGCTGCATATATCTATTTTAAAAAATCCAGTAATTTTTTTAGCTTTTGTGAAAGCAGTTATTGCTTACAAATTGCACGATGATTTTATAGTGTGTCTCCAATACTTAGTAAATTGGTTTTTTTCAGGGTTAGTGGTTCAGTTGGAAAATGCTTGAAAAATGAGTTTTAAGCACTTCATCAAGCACAGCAAACACGGTATAAAATTTTGCTATTTGAAAATTAAGTGTAATGATATCAATTGAACTTTTTTTCTTCTAAGAGATACCTCACTTAAAGGAAAGCACAGCTGTACTGTATTTAAACCAATCCTAGGAAATAACAAAAAGTTGGTCTGAAATATTTCGTTGCCATCACGTTGCTTTCTGTGATTGACAGAACGTTTTTTGTGTTTTCATCCTCACTCTAAAGTATTTATTGCTGTTGACATGCCAGTATAATTCTCTCAAACGACAGAAAGTAGCTGCAAAACAACTGAGTCCGTGTTAGCTCGAGGCGACAGGCTGAGTGACTATTCTGAAACCACAGGAAAAGCCTGTGAAAAATGATCAGTACACTCAGCAATTTTTACTACTTTGCCAATGATGTACAGTCTTATTGTCAGCATTGCTGTGGTTGCATTACATGACACACAAAACTGTCCTCTACCTCACGTGAGATTTAACAGATATTTTATATGGTTTTAGTAGACAAGATGCATCTATCTGGTCACTTAGTTTACAAATTTTGAATTATATTTATTGAAACATGACATACTGTGCTCTTAGCTTATACCTCAATTGTATTTTGTGCTGTTATCCATTTCCATGCCTTGTAAATACCTGTATAGATCGTGGACTCAAAAGCAAATAAAGAACTGTAATGTCAGAACACTTGTCTCTGTCGTGTTTTTGAACACTGACTTCTAAATTTGCCTCTGAAGGTATTTAACTCTGCTTTTCTAAAGACAGAGCCTTCCTTGCTTTGATTACAGTAAATTAAAATCTGATTACACTGAAACTTGTTAGCAGAGCTCCCACAGCCTGCAGCAGGTCCCCAGTTCTGTAAAAGGGATTTTAAGCAAAGTCTACAAGATCAAAGCCATCCCTCCCCATGGATCCACTTTCTAAAGCTCTTAAGATTCTGTAAAGACATTGGCACCAATCTTTCTGTGTATCTTGGCATAAATTTGGTGTTTATACCTGAAAATAGAACTCCTTGCATACTTGGCAAGGTCTCTGGTGCCCAGCTTTGTTGCTGCTTGACTGCTCAAGCAATGTGTGAGTTATTCACAACTCTCTTCCATAGCTCAGTAATAAATGAGATTAAAACCACACGTTGCCAGATTAAATGCTGAGATTATACAAAGTTAAAATCAGAAATGAGGATTTTATTCTATTTACTGAAAAAATAATTACTGCTGATGGTGAGTGACTCTCAGGAGTTCTTGGTTTTTGTAAACTGTGTGATTATATCACTTTAACCTTTCTGCGTAGCATCAGGGAGCTTAAATAGCAGAAAAATCAGAGTAGGAGAGGAAAAGAGCAATTGAGGAGAAAAGAGGGAGCACTTTCTAAGCTGCATGTTCTTCCCCAAGTCTTTAATTTACATTGAATTTCCACAACTTACAACAGTAAAGTGTTTTGTTGGTCACTTAAACCCCCCTATAGTGTAGTAAAATATAACTTTTGCTGCAAAAAATATTTTGGAAATTTTCTAGGGGATTTTGTTCATGTTGGAAGTTTTTCTTGTGTAAGAAAGCACATCCACACACATTTTGGTATTTTTTCTTCTCAATCAGTGCAAAATTACTTTGTTTTAAGGAACTGCTCTCCCATATAGGAAATCCTGATGATGTTTCAGCTAATTGCAAACCCTTCATGCTACCATGGGCTTTTGTGTATTTTACAGATAAAGAGAGAAAAAAAAAAAACAGGATAAAGATGAAAATTACAATGATGAGCTCAGCCTTCAGTATAGAAGAAAATTAAAAACTGACTGTACCACTTAAACTTGTTTATTTCTGCATCCCATCTTGCATTTTTATACTGCTCTATTTTCAAACAGGGAAGAAACGATGAGGCTGAAAATGTAAAGAAAACGTTCAAGGTGAATCATTTGGATGAGAAAGCCCTGGGGTGTTGATAGCTTGGGTAGCTATGACTAATTGCAACGCCTGTCTTTTGTCAGAGAGAACAATGCAGATCAAGGAAAAGCTCTGGGAGTGAAGGGTAAAAAGATTGATTTTTAAGGAGCTTGAACTGTTGCTGGAATAAATGCCTCACTTTTTAAAAGGCAGCTTTTGAAACTATTGCCAGAAGTGTATCAGTTTATTTGGCACATAGCTGGCAAGTCGTGTTGTTCCTTATTTTATTGATCTTGTAAATCATTGTCCACTTGTCTCATTTGAACTTATATTCACTTAACTGTGGCTGATGTGATTTATAACCCTGACAAAATGGTAAATGTCTGCTGTCTCTATTGACATTAATGAAATAATTCACACTGTGCCCTGTGGGGACCAGCTCAAGCTCTGTTGAATAGTCCTGGTTACCAAAGTGTCAAATTTACTCCTTGTTCCTGCACTCTCCTTGATAAATACATTTGTGAAGGAAAACATGGAGTTAAGAAACTTCTGTGGTTAAGGAAACCAAAAATGTAGGAGACTGAATTACAGAAGGATGTACATGCCAGTGAATAGCTTGCAGCATTTTTTAAATATTTATATTGTTCATTAGGATGTGTCTGCACTATTCCCTGTGTAAAATTGTTCCAAAATTAGCTTTGGGACAAAATCTGACATCTCCTTTTGAATTCAGGAGGTGACACATGATCTGTCCAATGCAATTGCTCAGTCCAAGAAATGCAACACCACCACTTTCACCCAAGAGATGACAAGTTTATCTACTGAATAATCAATAAGCAGGAGTATTTATTAGGGGAAGATTAAATCCATCTAGAACTGAACCCTAGACAACATAAATTTGTGTTTGGTTATCAGTAACAGCATACTCCACCTGAGGTGGGTGCAGTAGAAGGAAAAGCTATGCAGGAAGGTGGAATCACATCAGGAAATTTCATGGAAGGCCAGCTGGCAGCTTAGTTTCACAGAAATACCATTAACCAGGTATAGAAAAAAAGGAGTAACCAACAATATAAAACAAATGTGAAAACAACTAATAAATTTATATTTATTATAAAAGCTTCTCTTGAAAAAGAATTTTCAACTATATTGGTAGGGCTCCAGTGTTCAAAGATGAAGCTTTGACAGAAAACTGTGACCTCATGTCCTTGAACTTTGGATTTAAAGAGCAGGTGATAAATGAAGCTTAGGATGCTCTTGTTCCTGTTTTTGTTAAAGAATGGCCAAAACTACCCTTGGGTGAGGAGCAGAATATATTCAACTTCTAGCACTTTAAACTCGCAGTGGCGTTTCCCGTATTTCTTTCTCACTGCCGGCTCTAGGAGTGAATGAAATCCATTGTTGTGTCACTTTTTTCGCTTTTCCCTGCCGTGCACCGCGAGCAGCTCTCCGCTAGTGGTCTCTGCAGGCTTGCGGCATCGCCTCCTTCCGAACCTCCCTTCCCAAAACCAGCAGCTCTGGAGGGGGACACACGGCCATGGAACATCCCCAGGGATGTGCTGGCACCCGAGAACGCGCATTTGTGCTGTGAAAATACAGAGCAAAGTCAGCAAAATGTCCTGCCTGTCTGCTTCTCCTGATGGAGAAAGGGACAGAGTGAAGATTCTCCACCTCTGGCGTTTTGAAGTGGGCTGCTCCTGGTTTATCAAATGTACTAAAATTCATATAGTAAATTTACCCGGACTAAAATTCTGAGTTAAAAGCAGCTCATTTTAATTTGAGGACTCAAAAGTGAGACTGTGGTGCTGTTAAACAAGTGTTCAAGAGTCAGTGAGTGTTAGTTAATAACTGAAAGCACAGGCACAGCAGAGAAAGCAGTAACGGGTCTTTTATATTTTTGCAGTTACTGGAAACAACCGGAAAGATCCCAAACTGATTTTGCCCCTTCACTGGAGCTGTGCTGGTGGTTTTGGTGAGCGATCAGTTTCACCTCTCGAGTAACTCTGTCCACCTCATTTCTCCCTTTATCTTTCCACGAGGAGGTACCAGTGTGACTATTAAAGTTCAGGTCGCAAACACCGCCTTAATTTTTCTCCCTCTATGCTAAATTTCGATCACTCGGGCTGTTTGCATTTGAATAAACCCCTCGGGTTTGTTTTCCAAGCCCGGCTGGGTGTGACCGCGCATCTCCCCCTCTCCACACCCTCCTTCCCCGGGACGCCGCGGATGCTCTGGCAGGACCTGGGGCTCCCCCCTCGCTCCTCCCCTGCGCTGTGGGGCTGGAGGCAGCTCTGACCCCTCCCAGGGAGGGAGCTGGGCAGAGGCAGCCCAGAGCTCACAGCAGAGCCCGATCGGGGACTTCGTCCTGCCCAAGCCCATCCTCTCCGGGCGGCTCCGCTGACCCCCGTGGGCGCTGTCCTGTCCAGCTCTGCTCGCCAAAGGACAGAGATGGTGGCCACCTGCCTGCACCTGGCTGGATTTGTCTGCAGTTTTGTAGGGTGGATCGGGGTGGTTGTGGCCACGGCCACCAACGACTGGGTGGTGACTTGCGGCTACACCATCACCACCTGCAGGAAGATGGACGAGCTGGGGTCCAAGGGGCTGTGGGCAGACTGTGTCATGGCAACGGGGCTCTATCACTGCAAGCCCCTCGTGGACATCCTCATTCTGCCAGGTGAGTGTGGCCCATCCTCCCTTCCCACCCCGAGCGAGGGCTGAAGCCTTGCCCGGAGCAGTGCAGGTGATGGGGAAGCTCCCTCAGCTCCATCAGCACGGCAGATGGGCCATTAAACGCACTAAAGGAGGTGAATGATAGCTGTTAACATGATTCTCATTGATTTACACCTGGTTTTAATTGTACCCAGGTCTCGTGTTTTCTGTGGCTACTAAAATCCAGTTAATGTTTAATCATTGCTCTTAGTCAAATCTCACTGCTCCTTTCAAGTCTTGTCTCTGGATTGCCCTGCAAAACATACAGAGCACACTGAGGTGTAATCGAACATTTCAAGGGGATGGTGAACTATTACAAATGTTCAGGTTTGATTCTTTAAAGCGATTTGGAGCATAATGAATCTTTCAGCATCTATTATTAATGCTGCTATGGCTTTTAATCTTTCCGAAGATCATCATTAGTGTTGATGGTCTTGTGCTTCCCACAGATTCTGAGGCAAGACAGAACTTTTACACGGCAAAGTGATGTAACTATATTTAACTTGTTATTTTTTAATGATATAGTAACTTTCATCTAGTTTACTGCAAAGCAAAAATTAAGCAAGGTGTTTAATCAGCATTAATACATCTTTTGAGATAATTAATACATCTTTTGAGCTAATTAAACCTGCCAAAATCTTGTGAGGTCTGCTCCCTGTAAGTTTAGTTTGTGAGCTTGCCAGTTTCAATCACTCTTCACTTTGTAGCACTTTGTTCTTCTGTGTTTTACATTGCAACTCCCCTAGCATGTCAAAGGTGCCTCTCTCAAAGCTGACAGGGTAGAAATGACTATTCCTTGTCATTTTCTTTCATGTTTCCTTACTTACTGGTTTAAATAGTTGTGAAAATAATTTTAGAAGAAGTTAAAAAGTAATTCCCGAGCTTCCCTCTATTACAGAGCTTGGTCTGTGTCCCATAGTGCGTAGCAATGTTGAGTCTCTCATTCTCCCTTTCTCTGTGTGTGCTTACTTTTATTTTAGTAATAAAAAGTGCCTTCCCTACTGCTGCTGTTGTTAAATCTGATCCAGCAGAGAAGACAGAGGAAGATTTTGCCCCAAAGAAACATTACTGAATGCAACTTGATAAAGAAGTGAAGAGGTCTTGCAGTAGCAGAGAGCAAAGCTTCCCTCAAGCACAAGCAAATCACAAACCAAGAAGTTTCTGCTTGTAGCTTGTTTGATACCCACAGCTTGGCATGAGAGGGAAATTTATCCTGGTGTGCCCAATAGCTGAAATATATTTAGAGCCTTTCATTGTCCAAGTCTTTAAAATGAATTGTTTGTATTCCCATTTACTGGGGATTGATTGCACAGAACCCACACTGGGTACAGCCATCTCATTTTTTATACCCTGAACTCCTCAGGTAATGTTTTTTTAAGTTTCCTCTTGTAAAAAATCAAGGAAATATTCAATACACACAGTGTCTGCATTTCCAGAAAGAGTAAAATCCTCATTCCTGGTGTTGTACCTGTGTGTCAGTGGGATGTGCTTGAAGGGCACTCTTTGCTGGTGTTGCTTGAAGCATCTTGTAATTCCTTGTCTGCATCTGACAGCTTCTTTTTGTTAATAAGAGGGGACAGAGAGTCAGCACACTCACTGGGCTGAGACTGTCCTGAAAACTGGGGGAGGTCACCAGGGAAAAGGACAAATCTGATATTTGTCCTTTTCCTTTTGTGTGCTAGTAGTGACCTGGTGTAATTTACTTATATGTAACTTTTGTATATAGCATATATACATTGCATATAAAATACATATTATAAAGTTTAGATATACATATCATATATAAATATTTTAAAAATCATATATTATGATACACAGATCCTCCCAGAGTGGCAGAAATGTCACGGTCCTGCCCAGCACCCCCACAGCCCCTGGTCCCTGTTGTTTCCTGTTGCTTTGTGCACAGGGACAAGTAGGGGAGCAATGGGAGCTGATGAAGTGCCAGGGGATCCTGTGACATCCATAGGAATCCAGAGGAATAACCCTTGGCCCTTGGTCATGGCAGCTCAAGGGTCTTCGACTATTCAAACCCTCTGAATGATGGGAGAGTCTTTAAGGCTTTAAATTACTGTTGCTTGATTTTGAAGATTTTGAATTCTTGTTCTTTAATCAAACTCTCGCTATGAAAAGATACAGGAAACTCCTTCCTAAAGAAAATTTCTCCTACTTTCCCTTCCCGTGTTTTCCAGCTCCATGATTTCCCGGTGTCTCTCTGGGAAGAGCCCGTGTTTTCCGGGCAGTGCTCTTTGTTTGTTGGAAAACCATGAGCCTGCACATCCCGTGTTCCCTCCCTCCCCCTGCGCCGCAGCCTCCCCGCCTTATGCCTGGTGAAGATTCCACGTTCAAACAGGGATGAGCCCATTTCCAGCCCTCAGTTTGATTAAATTGGGCTCTAACCAAAAGGGAGCTTTTGTCCAGAGTGTCTTTTTCTTGTGCCAAGTAACCAACCCCTGACCCTTGCCTTGCCCACAGGGTATGTCCAGGCGTGCCGGGCGCTGATGATCGCCGCCTCCGTCCTGGGCCTCCCCGCCATCTTCCTGCTGATCACGGTGCTGCCCTGCATCCGCATGGGCCACGAGCCCGGGGCTGCCAAGTACCGGCGCTCCCAGCTGGGAGGGATCCTCATCATCCTCCTGGGTAAGGCACTGCCCCGTGGGGAGGGCTGGAGCCGTCCCCTGCTCCTGGATGGGAGCGTTCTCCTGCAGGCCGGGCTGGCCCTGGAGCTCCCCAGCACTGCTGCAGCCTGTGGGTGACAAAAGGCAGGGACAGGAGTGGGAGGACAAGGACAGGAGGCAGGGAGTGAAGCGGGGTTAGAGAGAGGGCTGTGAACCCCTCTGTCCTTGCCTTGTGGTGTCCTCGGGCATGGCTTCTCTTGGAAGGCCATCTCACACGGGCAGTGCCTGCAGGATTGTGCTGGTTTGCTGTGGAAGGGATTTTCAGGAAAGGGTCTAAACTTCCAAACTACTCACAGGGAAGGCAGAGCCTCCAGATTTTTCCCATCTAGGGAAAGCAAGCTGAGGAGTGTGGGAAGGGAAACCCTGACTGAATGGGGCTGCTCCTGTGGCAGCCACAGAGGAAGGAGCGTGGAGGTGACACAGCCACAGGAAGAGGGATGGCACTGGCACAGGAAGAGGGAAGGCACTGGCACAGGAAGAGGGATGGCACAGCCATGGGAAGAGGAATGGCACTGGCACGGGAAGAGGGATGGCACTGGCACGGGAAGAGGGATGGCACTGGCACGGGAACAGGACTGCCATGCCCTCTGTGCCTCCCAACCCCCTCTGGCCAGCCTCGCCCTTGGCCTCCGAGCTCCCCTGGGAATTTCTTCCCGTCCTTGGTGCTTGTGGAGGAGATTGTTTTGAGCAGCACAGACTGTGGAGCTCATTGTCCCCCATACAGCACCTGCATGTTCTTGAGGCCTCGTCATCTCAGCAACAGCCTGCGGGGCCTTGTTTGCACCCGTCTGTGCAGGGGAGGAGGGGACAGGCAGAGTGGCCTCTTTGTGTGGCTCTGCTGCTCGCTGGCAGCCAGCACTGACATCATGCCCGTCTTCTTTCTTCTTCTTCTTTCTTCTTCTTTTTTTTTTTCAAGTGGGCACTGAATAAAGCTGCACACTCAGAAGGGCTGTCCTCTGGATGCTCCTTCCATGCAAGCCATCCCTCCTCCATCACCTTATGGTTAGCACAAGTCCATACATCTCAAATCTGAGGGATTGAGTCCAAGGGGCCCTGTTGGTGCCTGTAGAGTTTAGGAGCACAGCTGGATGTCCTAACATCAGCTTTATAGGGCCTGTCTAGGATATCCCAATCACAAACAGCCATGTGGGAATGTCACCTTCATCCCTGCCCTGGAACCTTGACTCATGTATTTGGGCTTGGAGAAGTGGAAGAAGCAGCAGAGGTTTTCTGCCTATGAATGAAATTTTAGTGTTGGAGGAGTCTGCTCTGATGGATTTGCCTCGCCCAGGATGGGAATACCCAGCAGAGCTGCACTTTTCCACAAAAACCACAAGATTTTGGTTCCAATCAAGCAGAACTATGCTGCAGGTCAGCCCTGCTTGCATGGCTGCAGCTGGGGAGGCAGGAGGACTGTCCCTAAAAATCCCAAAGGGAAAGAGGATGACAGGACCAGCTCGTGTATGACAAATTGCAGTGACAGGGTTGTGTGTCACTGTATCAGAACAAGTAAAATCCTTTATGCTGCAGTGTCCCACCAGGGTTTGGTGTCAGGTGTGCCACTGTCCCATGCCAGTCATGCTGCAGTGGGACACCAGGGAGGAGAGCAGATGTGAGGGGATGATGGAGAGTTGTGGTGCTCCATAAACAGGGTTCCCCTCTCCCTCAGAACACGATTTTCCAGCTACCTGGATCCTGTGAGGAAAGGAAACGTGAGAGATCACATCTCTCACATTTGTATCACAGAGACATTGACAGACAAATGCTCTTAGGGTGAGATTTGGATCAGATCTTATTGATTTTCACCCCTGTGAGCTCTGGAGCACCTACAGGTGAATGATTTACTGGTGTCACTGATGCCCTGAATGATCTGGGCTGGGATCAGCAGCCTGGTTACAATGTTTTAGTTACAATTACAATAATGCTCTTTTTGTCAGATCACAAATGAAGAATAAATAAGCTTCTTTTGCTCCTAGGTTGCTTTTTTTTTAAAAAAAAGAAAGAGCAACGTAACACGTATTTACATTTACAAAGCCCATTTTTTTCCAGGCTCATCTGCAAGACAGTCCCTTTGAAGAAGAATAATGATCAGAGTTTAGGACTTTGACATTATTTCAGATGATTAATGATCTGTTAGTTGCAAGATGAGGTGTCACCCTTCCAGAGCATTTAACAAGCATGGATCAGACCCTGAAAGATACAATTCTGAGTTAAAATCCATTATATTCTAGAAGTAACATGCCCTGCACTGTTTTTATTCACTTGCCAGCCCCTGAACTCTCACTCAGGGTTTCCACAACCTCACAGGCTCCAGACTTTTCCTCTTAGGGGAGAGCAACACCCAGAGCTCTGGTTAAAATAAAATGGGCCCCAAATACTCCCTAATGCAGCAGAAACAGGGAGTGGGGATGCAAACAGGGGAGCTGGCCCCATGGCAAACTTCACTTGCTGCCCAGGGAAGGCATGGCAGTTTGTCACTGAAATTTGTTATAAGGGAAAACAGGGATTGAAACACAGCATGGAGCCAAAATAAAAGGAATTATATATATATATAAAAAGCTGAAAAGTTGCCAGGAAAACAATGGGCTCAGATATTCCATTGACTTTTCTGTCCACTGATAATCACAGGCTGCAGGAGTGCAACCTGTGTGCACGCCCTGCTATTCTGCTGCTGATGTGTTTATGGCTTTGTTTGATCCTATCTGACCAAGAGAATTGATTTATGGCTGAAAACAACCGTCAGCAGAGGTTTGCTCTGAGCTGGTATGAAAACATTTCACACGTTGGTGTTGATGGAAAAACCCTGGCCCAGCCCTTGTGGTTGATACTAATTTGAAGGACCCCTTGCTGGTAACCAAGGGGGCATTTTCCCAATAGAGGAGAAGGGCTCAGACACTGGAAAATAGATGAAATATATGTTTGTGGGAATTGCTGCTACAAAATAAACCACTGTGTGCTATATAAAGGATGTTAATGATTTTTCCTGAAGACTGCAGGAGGATTACTTGTAAAACCATAGATATGAAGATAAAAAGATTGCCTTGAACACAGTAAAAAAAAAAAAGGTATCTATTTTTTTCAACTAAATGCTTTGAAAGAGAAATCCGTGTGACTTTGAGTCAGCAGTTCGGAATAGTTAAATTTAGATGTGAAAGAAAAGTATTCTTTCTTGTGCAGAAACCTTTAACTTACTGTTAAGGAATTTGGCAGGGACTCACTGTCCCTTGAGTAGGAACAATCCTGTTCCCTCTCCCCCAGCTCCCCAAGCACCTTCTGTGCTTCTTGTCTCTGTGCACATCCTTCTGACTCCAACACATCTCTGATGTTGAGTGTTAAGGGTTTCACCTCAGCAGACTGAGCTACTGCAAATCCACAGTTAAAAAAGGCTTTGAAACACTGGGAGCTGGGCTGTATCCCTGTGGATTCACAGCAATCTGATGGAGCAAGGGCATTCACACCATGCAGTGCTGAGAGGATGTTTTAGGTAGAGGCAGTGGCTTTTACAAGGTTGCCTACTCCAGCTGCAAAAAGCAGGCAGGATTTCCACACGTGTGCCACAAATCAGGCCTGTTTTCCCAGCTGAATTGTTTGCTCTAATAGAAAATATTCCTTCTCTTTGCAGACCTTCTTTTATTTTTCTGCTAGGCTATAGTGGCTACAGCAGCTCCACTGTCTGAAGATTTCTTGTTTAGAGAGCTGCAAAGGGTGTCTCAGCACTGGCACAAGAGAAGGGATAACAACTTCTAGCTACACTTCTTTTCCATGTAGGCAGCCATTTTAGAACTTGAAACTTCCCTGAAAATTCCTTTTCCAATCTCTTTGGGCTTCTTGTGAAATCACCTTTATTTTCAGCCTTTCCCTGTGGTACAACCAGAATAAAATTTGAGCCCACAGAGAGATATTCAGATTGCTGACTGTCCTTTTCCCATCCCCTGGGAGGATTTACAGCCCAACCTAATCTATGCAGAGCAGTGAAACCCAGTCCTGTCCCAGGGCATTCCTCTTGCTCAGCACCAGGGTCACTGGTGACTGACGGCAGCTGGTGGCCTCCGAGGACAGAGAGGTCAAGTGAACCCATGCAAAGTGCTTGGCTTGTGTTTCACAGCTCTCTGGTATTGTCAGCACTAAAATAATGTGGTTTCACATGTAGAGCAGAGAGATCCCATTGTGTGAGCATCCCTGAGAGCTCTTCTCACCCCAGTGCAAGTGTTTTCTTGGGTCCTGTCTTGTGGGGGAGGGTCTGGAGAGATAAGGCTCTTATAGTCTATAGACAAATATATATATATATATTCACTGCTGACAGAGAAAGAAAAGATGATTGTGTTTTTTTGGACAACAAAGCAGCTTTGTTCCTGGAGCCCATTAGAATGCTTTGTGGATTCCCAGCTGATACATTTTTGTTTGGAAGGGTTGGAGGTTCATGAGCTGTTTGCAGGACCACTCCACACTCAGGAGAAATGCTCTTCTCCCCTCCCTGCCTTCTCCAAAATTCCTTCCAAAGCTGCGGGGCCCTTCCTTTGAGGAGGCCCAAAATTATTTCTGGCTTTATAAGCATCCTTCAAATGTTCTTCTCTTTTTCATAAGAAAATATTTTCTCTCACAATAACTGCAGCTTTGGGGATGGGTTTTTTGCTGTACTGGCCAGGAGCTACGGTTTGTTCTCTGCTTTAACTAAACAATTTTATTTTTAATCTCACCCCTTTCTTTTTCCCTCTTGCAACCTTAACTTTCTGACACTGCCTCCAGATACCTTTTAACACGGTCGGTGGAGATCTGTAACACTGCCACGGCCCTGTTATTGTTTTGCTCTGATTCTCACAGCCACAAGGATGGAGTCCTGCACAGCTTGTCCCAGAGGCAAGTAAATATTGACAGATTAATTCTTCTCAGATGTACAGGCCATCAAGAAGTATTGTTTTAGGACCTGCTCCTGGGAGGTGATTAACACCATCAACTCCCGTTGCCCTCGGTGCATGTGGGGACTCTGTGGGGACTGTCTCCCTCTCATGTCACCTCACAGCACCGCTGCAGCTGCCTCCTGGCTTTTTGTGGAAAAAACCCTGTGGAATATCAAGTAAAATGTGATGCCTGCAGCTATTTTTTGACCCGCTGTAGTTCCTGGGCAGGATCCCATTTTTGCTTCTGCAGACTCTTCAGGTCCCATTTGTATTCAACTCAGTAAGTGTCTGGAGAGCCTTGCTGGGTTTGTCCCCGTTGCTTGACAGGAATTTTCCACAGAGAAGTAGAATCTGTTTTCCAGAGCTGTGAGACATTTCCTTTTCCATGAAAAAAGCCCCAGCAATGCCTAACTGCTGCTTATTTTGTCCCTGCACATTTTCTCGTAGTATTTCATAAAACCTACTCTGCATTAGAGTGCTGGGATATTTTGGTGATGTTTATGTGACCACTCAGTAGAGCCACTGCAATCATGAGGAGTGACATGGGCTGTGGACACAGCATGTGAGTCCATGAGGAAATAGGGATTTAAACCACTTCACACTGGTCCACAGATTTTATTCTCTCACTGATCCATATGGTTTTCATGGCCTTGCTTCGTATCTAATCTATTCCTAATTCTGCACCTCTCCAGAACATCAGTTTCGGGGATGGCTCTCATTTTTCCTTCTTAAAGATCTTTCTAGGGAACAAATCTGTTTCCCTTCTAATTAATATATCATATTGTGTCAGGCAGCAGTTGTTTTTCCTTCTTGGTGCCTGAGAGAGATGCCTGTTCCCTCTCCATCTCTCCCTCCTGAGGCTCCCAGGTTGCCTCCTGCTTGGAGATCTCTCACTCTGCCCTGATGCTGCTGCTTCTGGGTCCCCACCACAGGACTGGAAGGGAGGACGGATGGGTTTCCTCTCTGTCCCCAGGTCCATGTGTCCCGTGGCAGGGTGACACTCTGCTGTCACACCCTCCAGTTTGTGTTGCTTTTTTATCTTCTTTTCCTGTCAGAGTCAGGATTAAATGCTCAAGAGACCTTGTTTTGTGTTCAGACTCAGATTTTTTAAATTCTTATCTAGAGTACAGTCTCACAAGCGGTGAGTTCTAGCTAGCAAAGTAGAAAATGGCCCTGCCTCTATCTCTCTACAAGGTCTTTAAAGGATTGATTCTCCAATTATGGAATGACACCTAAATTATTTTTACTTTTAACCCAATAACCAACCACCTGTGGCCTGCAGTGCAGATTTTTCTATACAATCACAATATACCACCCAGAAGTGTGAAGAAGAAGGTAAAAAAGGACTAGCCTACACCCTATAACCTCCATCTTGCTTTATAAATATTACTATGTTCTAAAACCTTAAACTCCAAGTTTTCCACCATGTGATATTACACACTTCTATCCAAACTACACACCCACCATCCCAGTTAAATGGTGGAACTGGCAGCCCCCTCCAAGCCCTGAGGTCAAAGGTAGTGTTTCCCTGGGGGTCAGCACAGAAAGTCCAACATTTCCAGTGCCCAGGTCTCCAGCAGTTCACAGCCCTGATGCCGTCCCTCCCTCTGTCCCCAGCCATGTGCGGCGTCGTGGCCACCATCTGGTTCCCGGTGTGCGCCCACCGCGAGACCACCATCATGAGCTTTGGCTACTCTCTGTACACGGGCTGGATCGGCTCTGCCCTCTGCCTCTTTGGTGGCTGTGTCATCGTGTGCTGCTCGGGGGACGCGCAGACCTTCGGTGAGAACCGCTTCTACTACGGCTCGGGCTCCAGCTCGCCCACCCACGCCAAGAGCGCGCACGTGTAGGCGCCGCCGCCGCCCTCGGATGCTTTGGCCGGTGGGTTCGTGTTTGGCCCTGGGTTTGCTCCTGCTGTGGGGCTGTGGGGCTCCCAGGGGCAGATTTAGAAAAGCAGCACAAATGTCTGGTAGTTCGAAGCGTTGTTGTCCCCTCCCCTCTTTCTCTAGAAAGCTCCAGCCAGCCCTACCTCTTGGTCCTCACCGTTCTGTCCCCGGCCACCTGCCCCGTCTTGCAGACAGGATGGTTTGGGGTTGTGGTGTGGGTTTTAGGGATTTTAGTTTATGTTCTAGCTCCCTTGATTATGGGAGAGTTTAAAGCAATAAAACAGAAATGAGAGAGACACTTTCCCATTGTTAGGAGGACTCTGACAGCTTCTCCCCCATCCTCAATGTTTGATTTCTCCCACTCAAGGTCACGGCTCTGGCACAGCTGGGGGGAGAGGATAGGGAGAAAGGCTGTCCTCTCCCACAGGGCAAATGTTTCTCTTTTGGAACAAGAGGAGGGGATTTTTCTGCCTTTCTCTGTAAATACTTTTGTATGAGTCTGACCATTTTAGTAACAGTGTTTCCCCCACCCCCACAGTCATCAGTATGAAGGAAACCGAACCCAAAGGTCCTAATGACATGGTAGATAACAGTGCCTTTTAAAATAGTTATAAATGACTTTGGGGGCTCTAATCCCTGCCCTCTGGTTTAGTTGTTTGTTGGTATTTTTTTTTCTTTTGTACAGATCAGTTACTAAAAATGTATTTTTACATTTTTTTAAACTCCTTTCTTCCTCTAAGTTTGTGTTCTGTCTTGCCTCGTTAAAGCAGCATATTTTAACATGCAGTATAATGTACCTGTTACAATACAATTCTGGTGAGTACTGATGATGCCTTTGTACTTTCAGTGAAATACTGTACAATAAATAACAGAGTACCTGCAACCCCTGACTTCCTTTTTTTCCTTCCTTCCTGCGTGTTTCCATAGCCAGTTTTTCCATGACGGGGTTTTGCCAATGATTTTGAAGATTTTCTTTTTCTATAGCAGTTCAGGATGAAAAATTCTGCTCTGCTGTGGCATTAAATGAAGAATATAGAAAACATGACTAATCTTCCTGCATGAGACTGTCCATTATCTTATCCTTTGGCTCTTTCAATGCTCCCAGCAGCAGCTTGTACCAGTGGTACCCCTTGTGGGTTTCTTTATATTGGGAAGAATTAGAAAGCCCCTGAAGTGGTGGAGATGACCCCGAGCACTGTGAAATTGAGACCTCGTGTTGCTGAAAGTGCTCTCAACTAAAGTAGGAGCCTGATCTGGGGTCATTGCTCTGATTAAAACTGTGTGTGAGATCAAGATCTAACTCTGTTCATACCAGAGGCTGTAGCAATTTAATTACACTGATAAAAAAATCCCATGTGTTCCCAGAGATGTTAACTCAGTTCAAACAATTTGTGTAAGCCAAGAGAAGGGAAAGAGGAATAGCTGCTGTTCAGTCATGGGTAAGAGCAGAGCCCCAGTGGAGAGGCAGGAGAAGGGGAAGGGTCTGAGCAACCAGGTTTTTGGGGGAGATGACTAATGGGAAAACAAGGCTGTCAGCCAAGCCTCATGTATTCTGGACTGTCCTTGGTCTGCTTCAGCTGGAGAAACCAAACTGAGTGATGCAGCCACGGGCAAGGATGAGAGCTCCCATCCTTGGAAGCTGGAGCATTTCAAAGGAGCCACAGGGAGGCTGGCTGTGCTCCACAAGAACCCTTCTCCTGCCCGGCCCGGGTACGGGCAGCAGCCCGAGCATCTTCCCCGCCGAGCAGCCTTGAAGGCGGCTCTGTTGTGCGAGTTGTGCGGGTCCCCGGGGCGGGCGGCGGCGGTGGCAGGACACGGTGCCCATGACATCAGGGCAGGGCACAGGCGGTTCTTGTACAGCCCCGGGACGCTGTCAGTGCTGCCATTGATGCGCGGTGCCTGGGCGGAGGGGGGACAGACGTGCCAGCTTGTGCAGGCTGCCCGGGAATTGTGGATTGTGCCCGCGGAATCGCCCTCTTAACCCCGGCACCGACCGCGGCGTGGGACACCTCGGAGCAGAAATCCCGTGGAATGCCGCCTGCAAACAGCCCTGGAGCAAACTGGGAGGGGAAAGCACAGGAACGCCTGTGTCGGATGCCAAAGGGAGGGTTTAGTGCTGACCTGATTGGGAACGAGCCCCGCCAGACAGCGCTTAGGGGATTTTGGTTTTGTTTTTTTGTTGTTGTGTTTTCTGCCCACAACCTTAGGGGGCACCTTGTCCCTTCTGATCTCACCCATTCCGTGGTCCTCACGCACACTGGGGACCCTGGGCAGGGGATGGTGCCGGGGCTCTGTGTGCTCTGCCACAGGTCACCAGCATCCGACCCCAAATCCAACTCCAAAAAGGCCCTGGGAGTGCTCCTCAGAGGAAGGAAGAAGTTTTATTTCAGGGAAGATTATTAAAAACCAAACAAAGCCAAGCAGCCCCGCAGCAGCTGCAGGGAAAATGTACATTTGCAGCCATGGGGTGCGAGGGGATGGGGCCAAGAATGTGGCGGGGTATTAGTGCTGGCACCACAGAGGGGAAGTGAGCCGAGGAAGCACAAGGAACATGAAACTTTTCTAGATTTAAAGGATCAAAGCTAAAACCCCTGCTTTGTGCCCCCCCCCCCCCCCTCCAAAACACCCTGCTGCCTGTGGGGCTGTCTTGGTCTGGATTGGCTACAGCACTGTTGGCTCATGAAGGCTTTTAGTGCTCATTTGCTGACCAAAGCCTCAAAATAGGCTCAGATATAATTCTCCTGGATCGAAAAACTGCTCCACAGCGTTCCTGACACCAAATGTGGAGTGGTGGCTGTGAGCCATGGTGGTCACCCCAGTGTGGAGGTGACAGTCCCTGATGCCCAGCAGAGCTGTCCCCAGCTCCACCAGGACCAGCTGCAGCTCTTGATCCCATCCCCATGATGGGGAGAGCACCTGGCAGGCTCCCCACTCCCCAAACAACAGGGACAGCAGGAAGGAGCCCTTGGGGGGCACACTGGTGGCCCTGAGCACCCCAAAGGGGACAGGCAGCCCTGTCTGCATCTCCACAGCCCTGCTGCCATGCAGGGAGGGGACAGTGTGACACCCCAGCTCCCCCAAGGAAAGGCGAGTGCCAGCAGGGGCAAGACATTGGTGCACCCCAGGGCTTTGCACTGCAGTAGCCAACTTGTGATCATTTGCTTTAGGTTTTTTACCTTTTTATTTTTTTTTTTTTTTAATGCAAATTAATAACCATTTTATCTTGCAACACTGCAAGCAAATAAAGTCAGTCTGCTGAAATGGATCTTCTAAAATGGGATTTTTGAATCACTTAAAGCAAAATTTTGTTAATGTCTAGCTTCAATTTAGCACTGAAAAAACATCAGAACTTCAGGTACTGATTGGCTTTACAAAATTTACATGGGAATTTTTTTTATTATTACTTTTTGGTTTAGTCTTTCATTTAAAAGATTTACATTACTATGGAAACTAATTCTAAGACACATTTGTCTCTGGATTTCTTTACAAATCCCTTAGTTCCTCTTCGATTTGTAAATGTAAAGGCACACAATAAAGCTTTATGCATTTATTAAAATATACAGATTTTGGTAAATTTAGATTTTTTTTTAGTATCTTGATTATATATATGTATTATATGTATAGTTGTCAACAACACAGTCGTTTGAAAATAAAAATCACTCCATAACATATCTGCATATTTTTTCATTCTCATGACACACTACAACACCCCATTGTACAATGCACCAATGGGCTTCTGGAAATCACAAAAAAAAAAAAAGAAAATGGATAGAACAAACTTTTTAACAAATACACCAACTTCATACCAGAACTGCAGAGAATTGTTACACCAGAAAGTANCAGTAAGTGCAGAGAGATTGTTTGAAAGAAGTTACATGCAAAAAAAAAAAAAAAAAAAGCAAGATACACATCAGAAAGACCAAACAAAACAAAGTGAAGGTCATTTACAAGCTGGATTTACAACGTCCCCTGTTGTTGGGGTGTGATTTCGCTGCCATGTGGAGGATGCTGGGCCTTGGAGCGAAGGGTCGTGACTGTGTAGAGTGAATTTGTGGAGGGACTGAGACCCTGCAGAGTCAGCCTGGAAGGTCTGAGGTATTTATGCTCCACCTGTACCATGCATTTGGCCCCTCAGGGCGTGTGCCTGTGGAGGGCAGGCAGGCACAGGGGACTCTGTGCCTCTCACCAGAGGTGGGAGCAGGATGGTCCCGCTCTGCCATGTCCTCCTGAAGGCTCAGGGATGTGAGAACTTCCCTCAGGGCACCCAGGGGAAAGGCTGGAGTTGGGGTGACAGCAAAACAAGCACTTGCACCTCTTCCCAGCCCCTTGGCCAGCAGTGCCAGAGGCAATGGACACACCTGTACCTTTTGCCTTCTCAGCCCTTGCTGCCCACTGAAGAGCCCAATGCTGCTACAAGAGAAGCACATGAGTTCCCAGAGGCTGAACCCACACATCTCCCAGGAACTGCCATCCAGAACAGGGAGCAGGGATCCTGTAAACCAGCCCTTGGCCTCTGGCAAACCCCCAGGATCTGTGGCTTGGTCACCTTCTCCTTAAACACCTCTGTTGGGTGGGATGTGGTTGGCTCAGGAGGAGGGTACAACTCCCACCCCCCGCACAGCAAGGGCTGACAGCAGCCCCTCCACATCCAACTGTGCCAGGGCATCCAATGCTGTTCCCTGGTGGTCCCAGGATGGGGCACAGCCATCCTGCCACAGCACTTCCCCAGAAAGGAGAAGGAGGATGGGTGAATGGGAATGGGGGCAGCCAAAAGGCTGCTCAGATACAATGGAGAAGTTCCTACAGACACCAAAGAGCAAGGGGTCAAGCCCTTGCCAAATGATACGGCGTAACTAGAGCGGATGTGGCGACAGACACTGGTAACTGCTCCATAGCAAGAGATTAAGGCTGCAAGAAGAACAGGCTTCGACTCAACAGGGTGCTTGGGCATGAGTCTGTGGCTCGGCAGATGCCCAAATACCGTGCAGAAACAGGACCAAAACAACTACCCAGGATATGGTATAGTACAAGAGCTGGTAGGAAAATAGCATCAATCTTTCTCCCTGAAAACATAAAGCCAGACCTGCGAGGTGCCATCTCTCTTGGGTACTTCTAAGGCATCAAGGACGAGAGCAGCCAAGCGTGGGTGAGTGGTGGCCATCGCAAGAGGGGCTCAGCAGCACCGCAGAAGTTTCCCGAGCTGGTCCATGAGTGGTGCACATTGCCACAGATCTTCAGTGGGACACACTCAGGATTTCTGCTAGCAGAAGCGTGGTAGGGTTGGACAGTAGGTGTTGATGCCAGAGCAAAGCTTACAGGTCCTTTAGCCAAATCCTCACTCCCACCTTGGAGCTGCTGCAGAGGCCAAACTTCCCTTGGCTTGTCCAGAGCACTCCAGGTTAAATTCTGCAGAATTGGATGCTCTTCTCCACTGGGAAAAGGACTTTAGTTTGTCAGGACAGGAGCTGGAGGGAAACTTTTGCAACCCTAGCAGAGCATCTCCATCAAGCCCTTGCATCCCAGGAGTGATGGGGATGGGCACAGTCTGGCACCCTTTACACCTGCTTGTCCATAGAGAGTGCCAGGCTGGTGTTTTGGGAGCCTGAGCCTCATCCAGCTTACCAAAGAATTAACAGTACTCAATATCCACAAGGATATTTCCATATTGGAGATCCTGCCCCTGTTGATGTTAAATTGTCCCCTGGGATGCCAGCAGCAGCCCATGGTACTGGGGGTTGGTCTGGGCTGCACTGGAGGCCCTGGGATGGATCCATCTGCAGCCTTCAGCAGCTGGGGGGAGGATGGGAGTGGCTGTCTGATGGGTTTTGGTTACTGTTTATTCAAAAAGATGTTCTTCCACCACAGCATTTTACACGAAGCATGATGGGCTCCACAGCTGGAGCTGCTGATAATCACTGACCAAACCCCATCACTGCTGACTGACAGTTCTGTGGGGACACTGGCAGCAGGGAGTCTGATGGCACTTCTGGGGACCATGGCCATGTTCAGGGGGTTTAACACCCACCTGCTGACCACCTCTGCCCTGCGAGCCACCAGCTCTGTTTGGTTTCAGACTGAAATCGGACACTTACGGAATGAGCAGCATTTCAGTGTTTTTCATACAGCACCCACCAAGCCAAGGTCAAAACCAGAAAATATTGTACAAGGTGCAGACGGCAGTAGGGAGACAGATTTAGCCACCAAGTCCTCTCCACCTGCTACCCATGGCCCAGCCCTGCCAGGATGTGGCTGACCCATGGATGCTGCTGTTTTGTGAGGGCATGGATGGGTGTCTGGATCACTGAGGGCAGAGTGAGCACTGGAAGGTGTCCAGCACGGTGAGAGAATGACTGCACAGTCATGTTTGTAAAACACACAAGGTGGTGGAAGCAGTGCCCAACCTCAGACTGGTGACGTTCAGAGGAATGTGCAGTCCTTGTTCACCATTTGTACAAAGAGGGTTGAGCCAAGAGGGGGGTCACAGCCCTCACTGTGACCAGGAATGGGATCAGAGTCCCAGCCACAGATTTGGAGTGTTGGGCTGTGCTGGGACTTAAAGGTTGGACTGAGACATGGACTAATTCTGAACCACAGTATTGGGATTTGGGGTGTGGGGATGGACATGAGGGAAGCACTGCTCTGTGCAGCGTGCCAGTATGAGCCATGGAAACACTGTGTGATGGAACCAACCATACATCTCTGAGCTACTCCCAGAGAAGAGTGTGTCCATCTCCATTTTGTTCCTACCCACCTCTCTGTGCCTCTGGCTCAGTTATCCCTTCTAGGTGGTTCAAAGGAAAAAAACACACATGCCAAGAAAGTGCCAAAACTTTTACAGTGGCGTCGCTGCGGCCATCGGTGGACATTCCCCAGGGACAATTTAACTTGTCCCCTCCTGCGGCTCCTTCCACCTCTCAACACCCTCCTGGTTTGGCACATCTCCCACCCCGCTGCCCCCACTGGTGCAGCTGTGCTGGGAGATCAGCCAGTGAGGGGGATCAGCCAGCATTCACCAGAGTGAACGGGGCTGGGACCACGGGTGGTTCTGGTTCGGGGTCAACGGCAATTGCAGAGCGTGTCCCGTGTGCCGGAGGCGGGCAGGGTGGTGGAGGACCCGGGGAGGATGGGGCAGGACGGGGGAGCCACGGGGACCCTTCCTCATCTCCTGGGTGGCTGCCTGTCCTGCTACTCAGGCGAGTAGTCCAGCTCGTCGTTGGCGATCAGAGCATCCGACGGCGGTTTGTGCCGGCCTTTGCTCTTCGGCCTGCTACTTGTCCGGTGGCTCTCCTTGGCGCCCGCCATTTGCTGGTAGGAGAAGCTCTTGTCCTCAGAAGGGCCCCAGGCCGGGTAGCTCTCGCCCTCGGGGGCGAAGGAGAAGCCGTCGTCCACGGAGAAGGGGTCCACGTCCACGTCGTAGCGCTGGTAGGTGCTCTGGTGCAGGGCCTCCTCCCGGGCGCTGATCTCCAGAGTGCTGTTCCACATCCCATAGCCAAAGTAGATGAGCAGACCTGGGGTGGGCAAGAGAGAGAGGGTTGGACCCAGAATACTCACTAGTCCCACTAGCCCTACCTGATGTAATCTTCCTGTATGAATGCTTTCCTGGCAGCAAATATATCCAGAGATCTGATTTCCAGTGGATTGTGGGATTAACCTACCCCAGACATCTGCACAGAGAAATCCAGACTCCACATGCCTTGGACTAGCTATGGGGTGTGAGGTTAAATCAGGACCACACATCTCTACCAGAAAAAACAATGAGATGTCCCATCCAACAGCCAAGGAAGGGCTGGTGGAGCTCATCACACCTAATGCAGAGGTTTAATTGACTCACTGCTGGCAGCTCAAGAGGTATTAGTTGTACCCACAGGACAAAGTGCTTAATTACAGCAGATTAAATTGATGCTTTGGACTAATCTTTTCTTCCAGGTAGGACTTTCCCTGGATTTGCAGCTTCATGTCTTGCCTTCAAGGGCCAAAAAAGCACTGAGTATATATTTTCCAGCCCAAAAATTCAAATAGCAGCTCCTGCCCAATGGCTCAGCTTGGAGGAGCTATGAGAGCTGCTTTATTTGTCTTTGGTTTGTGTAGTAACTGGGTTAGAATGTAAAGCACTACAGATATGTTGAGCTCCTGATTATGTGTCAGAAAATCTAAATCTGGAAAAAAAAGGGTCCACAACAGAGTCTGTGAGTCCTAAGATGCCCTTACCCCAAAGTTAAAAACTTGGGTTAAAAGGAGATACAGTCTACAGATCTGACTTTACCAGGGCTTCTGGGATTGGGCAGCTCTGGACTTTGGAAAAGCAGTGCTGAAATGCTGGTGTGGGCTGCTGAAAAGCTCAAGTGGGTGACATAGCAAGAAATCAGACTGGTTTCTGTACAAAACCATCCTGCGAGGCAATTTTCAGGACCCGCCTACTTTGCATCAAAAAAGACATCAAAATAGTCATGTATGCATGGAGTCATTCTCTTCCACGAAACTGATGTTTTCTGGAGGTGTAATTTTCCATTTAGCTGCGGTTCAAGGGCTGAATAAAATGAGATTTCTGAGAACTTCAAGATGGCAAGGGGCAGGTGAGAAGGACTAGGTATGTCCAGGCATCAGCCTGTGCACTCTAATTAGGGAAGCTGTTATTATCAACACCATTCCAAAAGAGTGTCAGTGAAAAAGTTAAAACAAATGAACCTGGGACTCACCCACAAAACACCAGACAGCAAATCGTATCCATGTGACTGTGGAGAGCTTCAGCATGAGATAGATATTCACCAGCATGGCGAAGGCGGGCACGAAGGGCAGACAAGGGGCCATGTAGGGCAGCTTCTTGGGGTTTTCTGGCTGCTGCAAGATCACAAACACCAGCACAGCAATGAGCAGGACCATCAGCACCACCAGCAGGACAGCCCACCAGCTCTGCTCAGAGATGTAGTCCGACCCAAAAATGATGAAGGAGCAGAAGATGAACATCAGGACGAAGAGCAGGAGCACACAGGTGGTGACAGTGTGGCCGGTGGCCGCCGTCGGGCGATCCATTTTTCCTGGCAGCCCGAGGTGGATCCGCATGGTGTAGTACCTAGGGCCAATCAGCTTCTTCAGCTTGATGAGATAGATGTTCTCAGACTCATCTGCCTCTATCCCCGAGGTCATGTCGACTGTGCCATAGTTGGGGTGATTCACGTTGTAAGCGGATTTATCTGATTTCCCAATTAACATCTCATTATCTCCTAGTGACGGCAGGTTTTTTGCCCCACATGTGTTGGTTGGTGGGCCAGAGAACTCCTCTCCTTCGCTGCCAGGGGAGCAAGCTTCCTTCTCACAGTCAGCCAGGATGCCCTCCTTCTTCTTGGTGTGCTCCTCGGAGAGGAACTTGACGAAGCCGTCGATGTCGCTCTCGGGCTGGTACCGGAGGAGCAGGACGCAGACGGACACCAGCGTGTAGGCGAGCAGGGTGCCAATGGACATCATTTCAATCAGGTCCCTCAGGCTGACCAGCAAGGACAGCAGAGCTGCCAGGAACCCGGACACGATGCAAGCCACAACAGGGGTTTCTGTGTAAGAACTGACATGGGACAAAAACCTGGAGAGCGGGACAGTCACAGAAAGTTAAAATCACAGAAAGTTAAAATCAGCATCTTCCTTGTTGCAAGGACCCTTCCCTGGTTGCAGGGGACAGTCTCAGGGGTCCCTTCAGGTCTTGTTACTTTTTGGAACTTTGATTCAGGTTGGGATTGGCAACACTGCTGAAGTTGAATCTGGAGTTGGATCTGGGTCTGACAGCTCTGCAATGACCATTAGGGTACTTGCAAATAAGTACCCAGATTTTATCCACATAAACTGCTCTCCTTTGCAAGTAAACCCTCATCCTCACATAATCAGAATCTCCAGGTACCAGGACCAAATGAGAAACTGTAGGATAGACTGCTCCTGATATTTTCCCCCAGGATATTGCTTTGGCTCGTGCCCCATTCTGCAGCCACCATGTGTATGCATGCCCATTGCTCCCTGTAGTGACAACACTCTGGGGGAGTTGGGACCCCCAAACCCAGCAGCACAATTTTCCCCCAGATCCCAAAAATAAATGCCAGCAGGCACATGACTGACCTGAAGAGCAGCCCATCACCAGCCATGGCATAAATAACCCTGGGCATTGGGAAGAGGGAGCCCAGCAAGCTGACAGTCAGGCCGGCCACAGACCCAATGGCAACGATGAACTTGGCTGCGTAGAAGCCGTGGACCACGAACATTTCCATCAGTGGGGACTCGGTGTCGATGGCATCATAGGGCACCATCAGAGTGAGGATCATGCTCACCTGGGCAAGGCAAGAGGAGCAGCACAGGGGTGTCAGCATCAGCACTGGGGGCTGCTGGGGATTCTCAGGGTGGAGGGAATGTAAAATGCTGGAGCTGGGTCTGTTTGCACTTTGCTGTAGGGTCTTAGTCTCCGCTACCCAAAGGCAAGAGGGGGATGTTTGAACCTTGCAGGAATCAGGTGGGACTGGTGAGACTGGTGGGAATGGCAGCATTAGTAACACTCAGTATGGCTGCATTCCAGTGTGGGAAGTAATGCTGGGGCCGACCCCAAATCCAGATTGCCTTGCTTAGAGTAACACTCTGGCTCTATTTGAGTCAAAGAATTTGTTTTCATGAGAAGCCTACTCCCATACAGGAGAGGTAGTGGGTGAGTTTCTTTGAAATTATCAGAACAGTGTTTTTTCTCCTTCATAACTAATTTTTTTTCTTTTGCAAGGAAAATCTCTGAGCACAGAGGTTTTTTTACTGGGGTGCAGAGCAGTGCAGTCCCACACAGCCATCCCTGCCTATCCTTCCCCTCACTTGGATCGTCTCCCATATCTCCAGCAGAGGCAGTGCTGCTTTTCCCAGAAACACAGAGGAAGGATGCTGCAATGCTGCTGCTCCTCCGTCTTTGCTTCTCTCCTGGGTGCAAAAATAGCTGTGGATGGGGATGAGAACAAAACTGCCTGCCACCAGGTCCCTGCAGCTGGCAGAGGGGTCTTGTCAGGTGACAGGAGCCTGGGGAGAAATGGGGAGGAGCCTTGGCAGGCACTGTGCAGGTGCCCGGAAGGGACTCACATGGTACATATATACATAGATATATGCATACATACATATTTATGTACATTCACACCTGTGCAGGGACTACTTACAGACACATAAGCTGTCAGGCAGGTGACCAGAGAGGCTGTGATGGCGTAGGGGATGGAGGTGTTGGGATTCTTTGCCTCTTCTCCCGTGGTAGCAATGATGTCAAAGCCAATGAAGGCATAGAAACAGGTGGCAGCCCCCTTGAGCACCTGTGGGGAGGATCAAACATCTGGGTGCCAGGACAGAGGCCAGCACCCAGCCAGGGCGAGGGAGCTGAGCAAAAATGGAGCAGCCCTGTTGTTGTGCCTTGTCTGAGCTAAAGGGTGAGTGGCCACAGGTCAGGGGGTGTACATGTAGCTCTGGGGACTGACCCTGGGACCACCCCTAACCCACCAATCTGATCTGGGGAAGATTTCAGCCTGTGCCCTGAGCCACTGGAGGCATCCACCAGAAAGTTCACAAACCCGCGCCCGCACAGCGCCTGAATCTGCCGGGAGATCCTATCAGTGACATCCAACAGGAGACAATCAACCAATTCCAGGTTTGCTTTCACAATCCTACTCCCCAAATCCATTTTTATGAGTGGGGATCTTGAACATGTTTACATGTCCTGCCTTAGCAAGATGTCTCATGTGGCAGCAAGATCCGCTCGCAGAGGAAGCAGCAGAGAGCAGCCGCTGTCAGATGTGAGCCGCTTCCCAAACAACCCCTGTTTTGCTTGGAAGCTGCAGACAGATTAGGAGCACACATTGGAGCACTTGGATGAGGAATTATTTGTACTGTTTGGTTATATTTTTTTAATGTGATTTTTTAAAATATACAATATTAACGAGGACATTTATAGGAAAGGAACACTGGAGCAGGGCAAAGACTGGCTGGCTGTGAGTGAGCTGATCTGGAGCTGAGAAACCCTTGCAGGGTGCTGGGTACCACCTGTCCATCACACCTCTGCCATCTCAGCTGTCTAGTCATACTGCACACAGTAAAACTCACTTCTTTCAGGGACTGTCTGTAATTATCCTTTTAAAGTATGCCCTATGCTCCTGCTATCTTTTAAAACTACTTTTTTTTTTTTCTGTGCCAAGAGATATTTGGTACATTGAATTGGAGCAAAACAGATATTTTCTGTTTTCTCTTTTTCACTCCTATTTCATTGTACAACAATCCACACACAACCTGAAGGTAAATATGACCTCTGTTTCTCAAGTGAGCCTCAGTGATCTTCTCCTCACTGTTGTTCTCTGGCAAAGAGGCATTGATTTACTGGAGGAAGGTGCAGGGGCTGTGTGGTGGTTTGGTACCCTTTCAATGATCAAGATTCATCGTTTACATTACTTTCTTGCTTATTTTTCTGCACAAAACCCCAGTGGAGTTGAGCAGTGTAAATCTGAGAAATTATCTTGGGTTTAGGCCAGCTGAGATATTTTCAGTCTCTGTTCATCCTTGGATAAAAACCAGTGCAAGCAAGCTAAAAAAGCCAAATATGTCCAAATTCTCAGTAAGCTTTGAGGGAACATCCATAAAATAAGTACTGGCAGGTGGCATTATGAAGTGCTCAAAACAAATGCTTGAGAACATTGTTGTTGAAAACCAGCCAACAAAAGTATGTCCATGCTCTGCAGAGGCTTAGCCAGCTCTCTGGAGCACCCTGTCTCAGATGGCCACAGCATTTTGCTCCATTGCCTGGAAATCCATGGCATTGCCTTGGGGATACTTTCATGTGGAGTTTGGCTCTGCAGAAGGACATTTTTGAAAAGTTCTGGGTTTATGCTAAGAGAAGTTAGGAGATAAGGGCAAGGCATTGCAGTACTCTTTGGGTTTGGTGGAGAGAGAAGGTCTGGATCCAAGCCTGAACTCCTGGGATTTGGAGGTCCCTGGCCAAAGCACAGGTGGATTTAGCAGGGCTGGGTTCTGGAGGGTGCAGCAGAATTGGGGTTGTACACCCTGATCAAAGCTGAGTGTGTGGCAGCACTTAGGTGCTGTGTGTCCCTCTCAGCTCCCAGGACTTACCCCTGGCCATCCGAACGGCAGGAATTGCCCTTCAGCCCAGTTGTCACTTTTGATGTAGAACAGACCAGCAATCATGATGAAGACCCAAACTGCCAAGTTAATGACATTGAGCACGTTGTTCAGGCCCACTGAGTTCTTCACCCCCATGGCCACAATGATGGTGACAATGACAGCAATGACCAGAGCAAGAAGGTCAGGGTATGATTCCTCTCCTTTCCCTAGGTGAGAGAAAAGAGATGTGTTATTCTCCCTCTACTGAATATCCAGGCACTCTGTGGGGGATTTTTAAACACTTTTCAGACCTTGAAGTTTTGCAGAACTCTTTGGTCTCACTGCAAAAGTGGTCTCCAGAGGCCCCTGTCTCCACTAGCTAAAGTTGTTTAATTAAGGTGATAAATCTTGATGTCTCAAGACACCGTTCAGACTTTTGGGAGGGCAGCAAACCAATGACTGTGTCCCAATTTGCATAACATGTATCTGCCAAGTACTCATTAAAAATCAATCAGCCATGAAGTTTTCATGACACAGGGACAGGACAGCTGGCTGGTTTGGTTACTGGTGGAATTCATGGGCTGTTGCTGGAACTGCTGGTCACACAGGACCACCACAGCTCCCGGTCCCTGGCAGTACAGCAAACACCAGCTTGTGTTCTCCAACAAAATCCTGTGAGTGCCCCAAGGGGTAAAGCAGAGTGTTTGCAGTGGGTGAAGTATTTCTGTGTTGCCCTTATCCTCTGACATTCAACTATTTCTGTGCATGTGCTCTAAACACCAGCTCACCCCAAAGGAACTCAAAGTATCGAGTACCCCATCCCCTCCAACCCTGCCTGTGCGCCAGGCTGCTGAGCCAAAGCACCAGAGCCAGACAGACCGTAAATAATGAATGAACCCTAATATCCGTGTCTGACTCCTGACGAGCTTCCAATTACTTTTCAGCCCTAATTAACGGAGGTCTCTGTGCCCAGCAGGACGCACCCAGGCCGTTCAGCGTGCCGACGCTGTCGATCATCCAGCGGCTGATGGTGTGGTTGGCCAGCGAGTCGAACATGCTGCTGAGGGCGCTGGCGCCCGCCGCCGTCCCGATCAGGTACTCCAGGATGAGGTTCCAGCCGATGAAGAAGGCCACGAACTCACCCACGGTCACGTAGCTGTAGGTGTAGGCAGAGCCCGTGGTCTTGGGGACCCGCACGCCGAACTCGGCGTAGCAAACGCCTGTGCGGGAAAACAGGGAGCGGCGTGAGGAGAACGCGTTGGGAAATGGAAGGAGCAAAAGGGCCTTGGTGTCGCCTTCCTGGAGGTGCCAGGAGGTGTTGGGACTGCAGTCAACATCAGGAACACGGAGGTATCGCATGGTGACCCTCCTTCCCTGGTTTCTTGGCTTAAAAACCAGAAAAATTTCCACTAAAATCAGGTTGTGATGGGTCTTTCTTTTTGAGAAGACATAGTTCAGACCAGCCAGAGATTTACATGGGATCCTGGACCAGCGCTGCACAGCCTCATCCCAGAGGAAAACACCATAGGAGGGCTCTCAGAAGGCTACACATCTCCCTCCCTGCAAACTTCCAATCTCCAAGCTCTCACCCTGCATTATTGCTCTGCAGATCCAGGCATGAGCACTGTCCAGATCACCCCTGCTCTTGTTCATACAGGCAATAGGAGTTTGAAGACATCTTACATAGAGAACTTAATTTATTTTAACACTTTAAAATATTATATTTAAGTCTTCTAAAAAATATTTGCAAAACTAACTGTGCAGAAGAAGAAAAGAAAAGCAAAAAGAAGTATTTAACTGTAAACATTTGGGAGGAGAATTAATCACATTTTATTATTTTCCCAACTCCTTGTGTGCTTACTACGTCTGGTTAATTTTTAATAAAAACCTGACCCTGACACGCTGATGTATCATAACAGCCATTAACTTCTTTTTTTAAAGGAATGGATGTACTTAGTCTCAAATTCCCCAAATATTATTCAGGACAAGTGCTGGAAGGGTCCTGCATGTTTAACACTGATTAAGCCCCTGCCCCAAAGACCCCAGTAATGTTCATATGGGTGAATGTGTTAAGGCTGTTACTACCATTGAGTAAACACATAGTAATTATTGAGCTCTCTATTAACTGATATTTTCCATTTAGAAGATAATAATTGCTTCAAATTTGCAATCAGGTTAGTATAGAGAGGGAAATGAATAATTTATAAAAATGTTATGAGGTGGCTGCTCTTACTTTAAGTGCCATTTTTACTCTGTACAAACACAGAGTTATTGAATCTCTTAAGCTGAATTTAGTGGCGCTTCTTTTCTCGCTTTTGGAGGATTTTTATATTCCATTCACTGCTTAACTTGAATGTGGGTTGCTTTGCAATGGGACTCTTCAAAATTTGATTTCTGTAAAGCAGCCCAACAGGAGCCACAAGAGGTTTCCATCATCCATCCAGCCCTAGCGACAGTCATTATTCAAAGCTGATGAAAAATGCATGCACTCGGCAAAGGTACGGCGCTCACAGATAACTACAGGCCTGAATGATTTATGAAACTGGTGCTCTGATGGAGACAAGTATCTAGTTTCTCTCTTTGATGGCCTTAAAAAAAAAAATACATATATATATACCCTTTCTTGTAAGCAGCTCTTGTTTTAGCCAATGACAAGATAATGATTGAAGAGGGTGGTTACTGATACACAACGATAATGCCAAAGCAAAGAAATGAATATGTATAAAATGTTGCAGTTTTTGATTGTTCTGCTATGATCCCAAAATAGATGAGCAGTTTTGCACTATGGGTTGGGTACAGCAATTGGTTCAGAATATCAGCATTAGGTGTCAGAATATATGACATACACACATACATATATATATATAATATATACTAATGTCTGCTGTATTTGCACTGTATTATTGCTATTGTTACTATTATTATTATTTTATTTTTACAATCTAACCACAAATAAAGCTGTGTTACTCAGTTACTCCTTGGCAGCTCAAGCTATTCAGCACTTTGTCCCCTGTATCCAGAGGGACACAGCTCTCCCAGTGCTCCTGCACAGCCAGCCCAGCTCTGGGACTGCAGGGAGAGGCTGGGTACATCCTCCCTGTCACGGCTGTTTAATTTGGAGGCAGATTTATCATCTTCTCCTCAATCAAGAGTATTTGCAATTTCTGAAGGAAACAAGAAACACAGTGGGTTTTTGAAAGAGCAAACATTCTACAGAGGACCATTCCTTTTCCTTGAATATCTGCTACCCTTGTGCAATTGGTGTGGCAGTCATTAGACTGGTGTAATTATACATTTACTGACATTATTCAGCAGGACATAAACACAGCTGAGTGGGTCCTTCCAGGATCCCATCCACAGAACAGCCACGGGGCAGCACAACCAGTGGCATGAGGAACTGGTGCTTTTGGTGTCCTGGCATGGTGGTGGCCATGGTGTGCATGCTGACCCTGCCACTGATACTTGGCACAAGGCTACACAGGAGCCATGAGACATCCCACAGGGCAATGACATGATGGTTGTGATGTTTCAGGTGAAAAATAACTTCTGAGAGGGGCCTTTCAGCTGCTCTGGTGGTAACTCCAAATAATTCATGCTGCCACACAAGAAATCCATAGGGACCATCTTTCATCAACCAGGAGCAGCCAACTTATTGAGGAAGGCATATTATTTTCCTGTCCACTGCATTTCATGATCACCATGTGCTGATGGATAAAAGGCAGCTCCATAAAGGGAAGCTCCCACAGAGCAAGGACTCCCACCTCTCCCAGCTCCACCCAGGCAGCTGCAGCCCCTCAGCCCAGCCCTGCTCCTGCAGCCAGGCAGCACCTGAGGCAATGCTCAGCTCCCCCTGTTCCATGGTGCATCCTGGCTGCTGCTGATCCTGTGCCAGGTAAGAGTGTGGCACTGTACTCCAAAATGAGTTACTGCTTTAGGAGAGAAGATCACTAAAGGGACAAGAAATGGCTGGTGGAAAAGGCTGTGAAAAGGGTGATGGGACTGGGTGAGATGCAAACTGCTGATTTTTGCTCAGGAGAGGTTTTGGATAAACAGGGCTGAAAGTGAGGAATGCTGGTGGTCGCAGCTGATGGCAGAAGTGCACTGGAGGCTTTGTGGAGGGAAGCTGGACAAGCATTTCTACTTGAGAGATGAATGAAAGGCCTTCTAGTGAAAGAATAAAAGAGATTGATTTAATTTATCAGTTTAATCCATTGTAGTGTGTTTGTAAGTACCTGGTGGGGTATGTGTTGCTTAAAACTATGGAAGGCATAAGTAGAATTTGTTGAGTAGATGAAACTGGAAAAATCCCTTTCTGAAACAAGGCTTAATAGTGCAAAGAGGCTTCCCAATGGCAGGGTTTCCCTATAGCTGTCTCCCAGGGAAGCTCAATGACCTTCTGGATGGTTTAAGTTTGTTTGTTTTTTGGGTTTTTTTTAATCCAAAAGCCTTCTGAACTCACTTTTACAAGCTGTGGGGTTTGACTTGGTGATATGTGATGGACAAAGCAAAGGTTCCTTAAAATCTGTTCATGCACACTTGCCCGAACTTAGTGCCTGGCACATCAGGCATGACCACGATGGGAGAGCTGAAATCAGATCCCCAAGGAGTTTAACAGCCTGTCCTGCTCCTGAATTCTTACTTGGCTTTACTTGCCAAAAAAGTGTTGTTGTTACAAACAACAGCAGCGTTAAGGACGAAGTGCAGAAGCAGCCAAGGAGATTATCAAAACACTGCATCCCTCACAAAACACTTTCCAGGGCTACAAAAGCAAGGGGAGATGAAAGCAGTGCAGGCTCCTGTGGGCAAAGGCAGGAGAAGCTCCTGCTGCGGGGCAAGGCTCATGTCTGGGGTGAAAAAAACCCTTTTGGAGGACAGAGTGTTTTTGTTAGCAGAGACCCACCCAAACTCTGTGTGCTCTTGGTTTGCACCACGGCCAACAAAACCTCTGCAGTAGAGAGAATACAGGCAGTGGGAAAGGAGAGGCACTGATGCTATCTACTGCCTTGGATAAAAAAACAGGCATTTTGGTTCATTTGTTGTGTTGGGAACTCAAATAAGCACTGGATCCCATTGCAAGCTCTGGGCTCTTGTTGTGGGCTGTGGAGAGAGCATGAGGCTCATCCCTGGGCTGTGCCAGGGTTGTGCCTCTGTGTCTCTGCAGGGACATCAGGTGTTCCTACTCCCACTCACTCTGGTGGGATCTCCATGGAGCAGCACTGCAAACTCCAGGGAAAGACCATGATGTACTTCCACATCTCATGACAAAAATCCAGAGTTTTGAAAAGCTGATCTGGGTCACTTTGCTGTGCTGACTCTTCCTGTCTATTATCAAAGCCCTTTGTCATTTGCTCAGGTTTCCTTATCCAACCCACAGACAAAAGCTGGATATCAGACTGACACAGCATGCAAAGTCCTCTGAGCAGAGAGAGCAGGAACATCACATCATCGTGTTAGCACTGATCTGGAAAGGACAAATGCCAGCAGTACTGGCTCCATGTAGAAACTGCAGCTTGAGCCATATGCTCAGCTGGGTTCCTACGGAGGAGACAGAATTCACCATGTTTTCACTAAAATACATCATTTCTCTCTCCCTGCACATTTGTTTGGGTTTTTTTGTTTGTTTGTTTGTTTGTTTGGAAATTCAAAGACTGACCCTGCATGAATGGGAGCCAATGAAATCAACTCCAGAACTAATTGAGGAATTTTTTAACTGTTAGCCATGTCAACAAAAGAAGTTTGTTGGTACTGGTACTGCCCAATTCTTCCTGTTGGAACTGAGTTTCCCACAAACTATCACTCCAGTGCTGTGGCTTGGCCACACTCTCAGCCTGGGACATGTTCTGCAGAACTCTCAAATGTCTCAAAAATATTGCCCAAAGGCTCCATCCTTGTAGAAGCCACTGGCAGCTCATCAGGATAATCGTGCTTGGGCTGGCTCCCAGCACAAGGTTTGGTCTGATATTTGGGCAATGAGGGACAGTGCACCCCACGAGCTGTGTGAGACCTGTGGGAAACAGCTTTTAGTTGGTGGGGAAGGTGCTGCTGAGGTGCCCACCCATGAAGGGAGAGGATGCAGGACACGACCCAAAACCCCACGCAGAGCTCACCTGACAAGATGGACGCGACGGCAGCGATGATGAAGGACACGATGACCCCGGGCCCCGCCATCTCCTTGGCCACCAGGCCGGACACCACGTACATGCCCGTGCCCACGCAGCTCCCCACGCCCAGGGAGATGAGGTCGAGGGTGGTGAGCACCTTGGCCAGGCGGGCACCCTGGGCAGCCGTGGCACCGGTGCCCTCCAGCATGGACTCCACGGGCTTGGTGCGCAGCACACGGGTGCGCAGGGCATGGCCCGCAGCCCCCCAGGGCACCCGCCGCGGGTCCAGCCGGGACAGGAACCCGCTCATGGTGCTGGGCTGGGCACGGGGGTCACAGGCAGCGTCAGGAGCACCCACTCAGGGCTGTGGCAGCATCTCCATCCTGCACTGGCAGCCCTGCAAGAGAGGAGAATGGAGTTTTTGACTGAAACGGCAAAGAAAGAAGGAAGAGTCAAAAGGGCCCCCCTCTAGGCTGGTTTTTGTTGGTGCTGGCAGAGCTTTGCTTTGACCAGTGCTGCTGCTGGTGTGGTTTCTTCACTTCATTCTCACAGTTATTTAAATACTGTGTAAGGAATAATTTTAATTTGAAAGATGTGGTTTTGCTGGTGTAACTGCAATATATTTTGGGGTCTAGCTTCTCTGTAGTTAAGGCAAACTGGGAGAGAAGCTCAGCAGGAGCAGTGGGGGCTCCACTGGCCACTGGAGAGCGAGTGACCAACAGCATGGCCAGCTGCAGACATTTTTAATACTTTTAAATTACCTTGCCTGAACCCATCTGCTCTAGGATTGTCTCAAAAACATTGGCCTTGTCTTGGTTTTCTATTTCTCTGTGCTTCTTTCATTCCCAGTCATATTTTCAATAATGATTCAGCAACTGCATTCCCCCTCCCTCCTTCCCTTCTTGCTGTTCTTTAGCAAACTGTGTAGTTCTCATAATACCAGCAGCAGAGACTTCCAAGTGATGACTTCTTGACTTTGAGCAAACCAAGAAGAATTGACAAGCTGCAGGCTAATACAAGTGAACAGGGAAAATAGTTTATTAAGTATGAATTTTTACCTGGAAGCTTCTTTCCTGTCAATACAGAAATATTCTTTTATTTTAATTGCCTTGAAGACAAAACAATTTTTTTTCCATCTTTACATCCAAAACAAATTACAGTGTGTCCACAAGGCAGCCTTGTGTTGCTGAAGTTTATTAAATGAAGCACAGCATTCATTTCATGTTTTGGTTGATCACTGTTCGAATTGTGTTGATTTTTTACCTCGAGCAACCACAGGCTGAAAGGCTGCATGTTCTAGCTAGGAATAATAATGAGAAATAATAATGAGAAATACTGCTCCTGAGCAAATGTAGATCTTTGGGTTGAGAATAAAACCTGGATTTGGCTTTTGGGTTGCTCAGCTGGTTGTGGGATGGGCTGGCTCACAGGTGAGGTTTTACTTTCTTGTTTAAAGGAGGGTTTGGCTTGGAAGAGGGCAGCTGAGCCAGAGCTTCCCAAGTGCCAAATCGCTGCATCTGTTAAATCCCCCCAAGGGTGGTGACTCCACCAATTCCCTGGGCAGCATGTTCCAGTGCTTGACATCCTTTTCCATGAAGAAATTTTTCATAATATCCAGTCTAAACCTCCCCTGGCACAACCTGAGGCTATTTCCTCTCGTCCTCTTGTCACTTGGGAGAGGAGACTGAATCCCACTTGCCTCCAACATCCTTTCAGTTGTGGAGATCAATAAGATCCCCTCTGAGCCTCCTTTTCTCCTCAGGGCAGAGTGGTCCTGTCCTGGCACCTCCACAGTGGCTTTGCTTTGCAAGGAATGTGTTTTAGCCACATGGAAAACAACAACTCTGAGAAAAACCACCCAAATTTCACCCTCCTTTTATCCAAAGCACAGCACCTCTGGAGTGTGGGCTGGAAAAGAGGTCTTACTCTGCTTCCCATTTCCCATCCTTTATTTAATTATTTCCTTGAACTTTCTCTGGCTTCTCTTAGTGTAGTTGGAAAGACTTGGATTGCAATGCTAGGGTTTGCACTGAACTGACTTTAACTAGTCAAGAATTTGGGTCTTCAGAAGAGGTAGGATGGTGTGGGATGAAGGCACCAAAGCTTCAGGCTGGTCCTTGGTGCCATCACCAGGTCATGCTCTGGCATGGGATGTGTTTTAAGGGGATTGGGAGCCCAGGTTTTCATCATCGTGTCCCTGGGTGTCTGATGAAGGCTTTGAGAAGGCTGGCATACGCTCCTTACTGGAGGAATTCACATCCACAATGGAAAAATTAGTGTATTCTTCAAACTGGAGAGAGATGACTGATTTGGACAGCCCAGTTCACTCTCAAGACACATCATGGTACAGGAATTACTTTCTCACCAGCATCGCAAAGAACCCCAAGAAGAAGACATGGTAGTCTTGTCCTGGAATAATCCTAACTGCTAAAATGATGAGAAAAACCCTTAAATATTTTAAATGGTTTAAATTTAAAGCAGGAACTGGCTGATGGGTTAGTGATGCACCCAGATTTAGGCTGCTGAGCTGTTCCAGCTCCCTGCGGCTGGGCTGTGACCAGGCCCTCCTGCATGGCAGCCCAACAGAGCCCTGCAATTCATGGGTTTTTGTCTTCTCCTATAAGTCATCAAGGGAAAAAACAAACCCTTTCAAAGCCTCTGAAATGAAATAACTCTATAATTGCTGCTATACTCAATTAAAGCAGTCATTCAAAACTATTCCAGCTGTTTAAGCGAGATCAGCATATTGCTGCTCTGTAGCTTGGAAAACATCCTTTCATCCATTTGAAACCAAGATAAAATATGTCCTGGGTGGCAACCACCTCCATGGGGCAGAGGCAGCTCAGTTCTGCTTCACTCCACTAACCCTGCCTGGCCAGAAGCAGACAGTCAGAAGCAAAAGTAATTTTTACTTGTTTTGATTGGGGTTTTTTTTGATCTTCTCACCCTAAGCCCAGGAAGATGAAGGGAGCTGTGGCTCAGAGGGGACAAGCTGCAGCTGGGTTTTGGGACTGCTCAGCTCTCCACCATCAGGCTGTTGGGGTTGGTTTTCCTTGCTGGCTGGCACTTGCTGCTACCACCATGTGTTTCTCAGCACCACTGCTTGTACCAAAACACTTCTCTTTGTCAGGGTAAATCGACTAAAACTGCAGTCAAGCCAGAAGGAGAGGCATAGGTGTTTATAGGCGTGGATCTTACTTAGTGTCTGGGTTGATGCTGAATTGTTGCTCATGTAAAACTCGTTCTGCTGAGGAGATGCAGCACTGTGCCCCCCAGCACCTCCCATCTTCATCATCCCCCATAGCTCCAGCTTGTCCAGAAAATTGGCCCCAAACCACACCTGTGCCTTGGGATGACTTTTGATTTTTTGTTACTGACTCCCCTCTGTAGGGGAGCCTGTAGGGGTATCCGTGAGCAAAGATCTCTGTTAAAATCTGCTGGGAATGCAACAAGGAACAGAATATTGATGGTGGGAAACGGAACAAAGAGAGCTCCTGTTGTATTGATGGAAAGCCAGGCAGGGGCACTCATTAGGAGGAAAAGGTTGCGTTTTCTCTGGTTTTCCATGGCTCACAGATTAATTACTGCAGAGGTAAGATTGCTGATGCCTCCAGCAGCTGGATCAGCATGGATCTGGCCCTTGCCTGCAGGACACCAGTGCCCAGTTTGCTGCAGGGGTTTTTAGGGGGGAAGTCCCTTTTTCCTTGCCCACTGGAGCTGTGCTTCAAAAATCTGGGATTGAAGCTGGTTCCTATCAATCCCCAAGGCAGTGTCTGTGCTGGGCCCTGGGAATATTAATTCTGGTGTTTATGGTGCAGGAGCACCAGCCCTCAGAGCTCCAACAGGACTGTGTGCTGAGCATCATCCCTGGACAAACAGAGGTTCAAAGGGATGCCGGAGGTAGCCTGAGATGATGGAAAAGGCATCCCTGAATAAAGAGGAACAAAGGTGCTAGGCTGACCTCGCTGCTGCCCCTTCCCTTTTCCCTTTAATTGGGTATTGGCGAGGAGGGTTTGGAGAGAGGCAGGGCTGGATTTCACTGCAGCTCCTCCAGCAGGGAGAACCTGACGTCAGCCGGGCTGTGCGGGGCTCCGAGCACAGCGGTGCCTCTGCCGGGGCTGATCGTCGCAGAGATGTTTTCATTACCATGTTTTTCATCACGAGCACGACTCGATTTGGAGCTTTATGTGCTTGTTTTTACAGTGTCGCTCCCCAGCTGGGCTGCCACTGTAAAAGCTGGCGCTGTCCCCATCAGCAGCCCTCCGTAAAGCGATTTAAAAGCCAGGCACGGAGCCGAGAGCCAGGGCTGGTCCCTGCCCATCCCGGCGCCTCTCACGTGGGTCCCGCTTCAGCAATCTGGCCTTGTGCCTTTGCTGGTAATTTTGGGCTTTTCTTATTTTTAATCTTTCCATTTTTACCTCTGCTCGAGCAGTTCGAGTGGAGCTGTGGTTAATTTAAACTACGGTAGTCTCTAAATTAAACTACTGACAACACTTCAGGTTTAAGACCAACTTTCTGTGTGCAAGAAATGGGATATTTTCTGTGTGTCTTCATGGCAAAATGGAAGTGGAGAGGTTGAACAGCACTTTTCTATGGTTTTTCCATCAATGTTGTAGTGAGTGCTTTGGCAGTGTTGCCACTGCTCTAAGATGGCTAAACATCATTATCTTCTTTTGACAAATAAGCAAAATAAAACACAAAATGTTTAATTTAACCAAAGACAAGGAAAGGGTGCCATGCACCCAGACGCAGCCCTCAGGAATTCCTAAACTTTGTATTTTAGTCCATAATGCGAGTATTAAAAGAGCATAAATGTGTCATCTAGTGATATAATTAGCATGTACAGAGAGATTACCCTTTCTTCCAGCCTTCAGGGGGGATACAGTGGGATGGTTTAGCTGCTGTCCTTGCTGGGGGAGACTGGACTGCCTGGATAACCAGGGAAAAGGCAGAGGGAAGGACAGGAGTGATGTCAAAGCTTCTTTTTGTCTTGCAGCTGGTGTTTCCCTCTTCCTAAGTAAATAGCAAATCAATATTTGAGCACTGATCTGTGCTCACCATGCAGGTGAGCAATGAGAAGGTTTTGATGGCTGAGCGCTCATCTTCCTGCCTGGATGAGGTGGGAGATGAGGTGACACATTCAGAGGTGAAATTGGAGCATGCCACAGGGAAGGCCAGCAGATCCTTTGATACTGAGCTGTTCTAAACTTTGCCAGGATTAATTACATGCCAACTTCAGAAGCAGCTGGTCCAGGCTCCCTTGGGTTCCCTGGTGAGAACAGCTCAGGGACTGAAAGGAGCAGTATTTTCCTCCTTCCTAAGGGCTGGATGCACATGCATGGAAGCTGAAATGTTCCTTTTGAAGATGCTCACACACATCCTTGCAGGCACATCCCTGCCCTTGGAAAATCCACCTGCCCCAGTCCAGTGTCTGGCATTTTGGTTTTCCACTTGTTTTCTGCCCTTTTTGCATGGGTACCAATCATTCCCACGGTGCAGAATAGTGTAGGAATGTGTGCAGGGTATGACAGATACAAGAATCTGTGGGAGCCCAGTTGTAAATAATGCAATATGCATGAAGTGCTCCATTTGGGTTTGCAACAAAGCTATTTAACCACCAGAAGGAAAAAAAAAAAAAAAAGAACTACAGAGAAAGAGGTGTAATCAATTTGCACATTTGCAAAAAGGTCTCGTTTGTCACTGTTGTCTTGAGGTGAGAAGGTAAAATCCTTAAAAACTGCAACAATGCAGGGAAATGGCAAATCAATAGATGGGTGAGCTGAGCAGGAGGTGAGGAACCAGGAACATCTTGGAGCTGTTCTGACAGGCTCCCTCTAGGAGAGTAGTGAAACCACATGAAATTAGTAAAATTTGTTGCTCCACCAGTAAAATGGAGAAATTTACTGCCTTAAAGAAATGTGTGGTGGTTAATCTGTCTGGGTTTTCTATAGAAGCAGATGAGAAACAATGCTAAAAATTATTAATGGTCCCCTAGATGTGCCTTGTTGAAGTCAATATTGGTGAGCACGTGCTCATCTGCAGGAAGACCCTAGAGGCTCTGTGCACTTTCAAATGCTAGTTTGTGGTGCTGTGTAATTTTGCATTCCAAGAGCAGATATTGACTCAATTCCTTGAGCTCAGCCTCCCCCACCTTTCTGCAGTCACAAACTGCAGTGATGTGGAACACATGGAACCCCTAAAGGAAGTTTGGGTTCACAGCTCTGGGTGCTCAGGCTTTCAAGGACCAGTGTACTGACCACTGAGGTTCAGGCATTTTAAACACCATGGGAGGGGTGCCCAGGAATGCAGATTTGTCTCACACAGACTCACAGATTCACAGAATGGTTTGGGTTGGGCAGAATCCTAAAGATCATCTCATTCCAACCCACCCTGCCATGTGCAGGGACACCTTCCACCAGACCAGATTGCCCAGGGCTCCATCCAACCTGGCCTTGCAAATTCGCTGGCACATCCTTCTGCAACCTCGTTTTTTGGGAGCAGCAGTTCCAGACCCTGAGCTGTCACAAGAGGAGAGGCATCACCTGATTTTTCTGGAATATAGTGAGCTGCCCATTTGCAATGCTGGGCATGGATTCCTCTAACAGTATGACTGCCAGTGCCATCAGTGGGATGGTTGCAGCCTTTGTGACTCTGAGCTTTTCCCTGGTTTGGGGTTTTTGGGTTGTACATTCAGTAATCACCACTTTGATGAGATAACACATTTTCTGTACCAAATCTCACAGTAAGAGTGGACAACAGCTGCCTTTGGATCACTGAAACTGTAGACCTGGGCTATCAGACAGTTCCTTCTAGAATTATACTCCTTTAAAAACTGTCTTTGCTTTAATAACACACTGGAGGAAATCTCTGTAATTACTTGGCTGTGTTTTCTTTTTCTTTCCTCAGTGGATCCATACTTTTACATCGCAGAATGAAAGTCATTATGGTTCGCTGCAGGCCAGACAGGAGAGCTTTTTTCATTTGACATAATTCACAGAATGGGTTATTTATGAATGTGTGAGCCTCTCTAAACCAAATGGATTTTTACTTTTGCAAGAGTCTGGCTGATACATCATTATGACAACTTATTTAATTTCTGGGTAGCATGTTGAACCCAGTGACGAAAACACAAATCCTTCAGTAAAGAACTGATTTAACACTGAGGCTTTGTCATCCAAACCAGGAAAAATTTCCCCTGTATATCAAATACAGAACCTGAAAATCCACTATTTTAAAATCTCTGGTTTTATTCTGAAGATTGCTGGTTTTATAGAGATTCATTTATTTCCCACTAAGAAACTGCTGGGCTTTTTCCTCTCAGTGCTGACTCTCACTCACCAGCAGTCTTCCCACCTTTCTGTAATAATTCAGTAGGAGTCTGAACTGGCCTTTTACACAGTAAGCACATCAAGCTTACAAACACCATTCAGCTCTTGCTGAGTTTCAGATGCATTTATCTTTTGTATGTGCACATGGTCTCATTAATTACTTATCGTGTTCATCAGCAGTTATACAAATGTAATTGATTATGCCTCACTGCACCACTCTCACTGTTTTGGCTATCAACTAATTAATGCAGGAGGGGATCTCAAAAAACTGCTTTCCTCAGAAGAAGATGGAAAAACACATTCCTCAATCCCAAGCCTATGAAAGGTTCCTGAAGAAGCAGTAGTAGAATATGCAAATCAAAGGGAGCTTTTTGCATATGCAAATAGGAGCCCTGAGCTGGGGGGGATTTGGCTGGTTTTAACCTCTGTCTCCAAATTCCTCAACAGAAGCCTGAGGTAGGTTCAATGCACTTCCAAGGAAGTGAATAGCAGCTCCTGCTGATTTTATTACATTTTGCTGCTTATTCTTCTTATTCACTAGTACAAAACCCCCCATTTCCTTACGTGAGTAATTCTGCTGTGTTTCAGCACAACCGATTATATGAGTAATGTGATCACAAGTGGATCAAAGATGGTGATTTAGAATAGAGTTCATGTGTTTAGTCATTTATCATCATCAGTCAGGCAAAGGCACTGCAACACCTCAGTGATGTGTGGTGTGAGTAATACCTGGCTCTGCAGCAGGAGGGCTTTTTGACGTTTCCCAGAGAGTTACAAACTCACATCTAACACTAAATGAGTCTCTAGCAGGGTAGTAGAGAAGCAGAATTAAATGAAGAATTATATGTTCTTAAATGTGATAATAGGATAAAAGTCAGAGTATTACAGTATTCCTGAGTGATGCACAGGCACTGCCCGACAATGTCCTTATGTAGCAAGGGAATCAGTGTGAGACAGAGAGCCAGCATGATTACCTTGACTTAAATTAGTTAATTGCGTCCTTGCTCTTAGTCTCCCTTAGCAGAAAGGCCACAAAACCCAACCTCTTTGCTCTTTTGTCTCCCAGTTACAGTCAGTAGTGTTCCCCATGGTGTGCTGCCCTGCCTGGCAGGCATAATTCCACTGGTGTGTCTGCACATGAGTAAGAGAAGAGCTGCTGAAATATTGTTGCTGTAGTTCCTGTTTGTGCCAGAGCTCTCAGCCAAAGGAACTTGACATATTGCTTCTTTCTGTGCTAATTTCCTTGGAGCAGAGCTGGTGACCCCAGTTATTAATTGCACATCTCCCAGTCCCTGTTGCTTCCCAGCTGGTTGTTTAATGAGTGGAACACACCTGCTGGTGCCCAGGTGTCTTAGACAAGGCTCTGGAGAATCCAGGTGCTTCCCGAGTGCCTTGCTCCAGGACAGGGGTGGTGCAAGTCTTGTGCCCAGTGCCTCCTGCCTGTTCCCACCTGGGAGTGAAGGACACCCAGGAGAGGCAGATGTTTCCTTCACTACCAGACCAGGGTGCCCAAATCCTACCCAGAGCCACCCTGGCATTGCTGAGCACCACGGGGCAGTGGCTCATCTAGCACAGCTCAAAAGGTCCATCACTAAGACCTGGTTCAGTAATGCTCAGGCACACATTTAAAGCTAACTTTTAATTGTGCTGCTGCAGGTGGAATGTGCCCAGGTGTGCACAAAGTGATGCACAAAAGGGTGTATCCATCCTCAGCTTTAAAAACTTTGTTGAGGAAGAGTGGGCCCTGCTCAGGGAGCTGAGGATGTGCAGGAGGAATGGACCAAACCACTGACTGAGGTCATGGTCACCAATAAACAAGAGCCAATGGCTGCTGAGAGGGCTGCGCTGAGCCCACACATGTGGTTTTATAGATGTTTACTAAAGTTTTGACACAGATACACCCATAGACAGTTGTAGCATGGCAACAGAAACCCATTTCCCTGTGGGCAGCAAGCCACTTTGATCCTGTCCTCTCAGAATCAGGATGTGGTGCTGGAAACTCATGTGCTGCAAAAGCTCTACTGTTCACCTGTCAGGTAGATTTCATTTATGGTATCATGACTTTCAATGAATTATTGATACTGTGACTGTGCAGAGGAACAGAAACAACAGAGTCATGTGCTGTGTGGCTCCACCTCGCTGGCTTTGTTTCATAAGTGCCTGGGCTGTGCTCTGACAGTTTTATTGTGGGGAAAAATAGCTTTCTCTTAGATGTTCCAGCCTGCTGACAGCAAGGGATGGGCTGTGGTGGGAGCATAAATGCTGGCCAGAGCACCCAGTCCCCTGAAGATGACTGCACAGTCTGGAAGCGGGATTGGTATTCAATGAGCCAAGAAAACTCAAGAGAATTTTTCTCAATATACAAGAGAAAAATTACAGTTTCCAGTTCTTTCAGTTCTGGCATTTTCCCGTTGACAACCACAGCTTAGCTACATCTCTTTCCTTGTAAATGAAAAATGTCTTGGGAGTCTCTGTGGATCTGAGTCTGCTCCCATTTACACGTGGGTGGTTTAATGAGTTCAGCAGACTCACCCTGGACTGAGGCAAGGCTCTGGCCAGGTTTTCATATCCATAGGAAGCAGCTGAAGATTCCCTGCTGTATTTCTGGGCTCTGGGTACTTTGCATACCTAGATCTCTCTCTCACAGACTGACAAGCCCAGACCCAACCAAGACCTCTTATATATTATAGAGGGCACAAATCTGGCAGTGATTTGGGGCTTTAATTTTTTTTAATATTAATATGAGAGTCACAAATGCTGCCCCCCTGCTAATGTTGTTTTTGTGTGACATACAGATCCCACTGACACACACAGCTGAAGGAGTATTTGCTTTGTTTTTACATTCTTATTTTTAAAATGTCTTAATAATCCAAACAACAATATGTTGCCTAAACATTGTGATGATTTTAATAGCTCAGGTGCTCTGAAAGCAAAGTTTTGATTATTTGGGGAGTAAGAAGTCAGTTACAGACTGCTTTGTTATCCTCTTTTTTGGTTGGCTTCATGAAGAGCCCAGGATTGCGTTTATGTTTGTGTAACTTCTTGCCATCCTATTTGCTTGAATATTGCAGGGCTTCAGAGAAAAAACATTAATTTAGCTATTAGGAGATTTTCCTGTTCTCACTGAGTTTTCTATAAAATCTCCTGCTGCCTTTAAGGGAACATGGAAGAAATTTTATTATATGTGCGTGATTTCAGAACTGAGAAAACAGACTGTCTTCAGAAGGAAGTAGTGTCAAATCAGCCTACAAATATATCCTTCAAAATGATTTTGGCTGCAGTCCTTCCTGATATGATCCCATCTGAGACTCTGAAGTTACACAAAGAATAAATTTTCATCATTTTTGTATAATCAAAAAAAAAAAAAATAGAGAAGGATAAGATATGTCTTGACTTGAGAGTCATGAATAATTCCCCGAGGAGAATTATTTCTGTTTTAAAATGCTTCCCTTTACTGCAAGATGCACAAAGAAAGAGATTCTTTTGGGGGAGAGTTAATTAATGAAACCAGCTGGAAAACCGGAGGATTCAAAATAGAAGTTGGTCACTCATTTGTTCTGCTCTTGGCATGTGGTTAAAAATCCCACCCACTGAGGGGGTTGTACTTATCTAGGGGGTGGCTGGGGCACCTGGAAGTTAAGTTGTGACATCTCCGTGCCTTATTTGGGGAATTAAGGATCAAAGGTACCATCAAGTCCTCCATTAAAGAGTTAATTCTGTCTGAATCTCAGGCCATTAATTTCCAGGCAGTTACTACTGCAGGGAGCCCAATGACTTGCTTTGGCTAAGTTGCATATTTTGGGAGGGCATCAAATCTTGACATAGACAGATGGAGAATCCAGCACATTTTCTGATGGCTCCTCCATCAGGTCATCAGCACTCCTCTGTTCAAAAATGTGATCCCTCCCTTAAACTGGAATGTTTTGGCTTTAGCATCTCAGCACTAGTTCATGTTGTGCCTCTCTTTGGCAGACAGAGGAATAACTCAGTGCCTGGTAATTTCTGTCTGTAGAGGCTCTAAGATTCAGGATTCACATCACCTCCCATCCTGCTTTTTAATGAAGTGAATTCTCAGGTGCTGTAATTCCTGCTCTGTAAGGGCCTCTCTCTTGACAGGCTTCGGCTTTCCTTTCCTTTTTTTTTCCTTACTTCCAATTTTGTTGTCATTTTTGTTGATGTCTGCTATACTCCAGCAGTCTGTTTTCAAGAGCTGAGGTAAAAATTCCTTCCTACGTCTCCACTCACTGAAGAGCAACTAAACAAGCTTTTTTCCTCCTTGTTCTTGTTCAATGAGTTGTCTTATCACAGTTATTGCATCTGTGCTGTCTTCTCAGATATGTACAGCACATCTGAGTTCATGTCAAGAGGACCCAAGATTCTGTGTTGACTCTATTTGCTACTCATCAGTTACAGTTTTGTTGGAAAATTTTACCACCTTTAATAGATGAAAATGGGAAATCAGACCTTGGACCTCTGCAAGACCCCCTAATTCTCTGTTCTCATGCAACAGAGATTCCCCATGGAGCAGTACATTTTAAGAACTGAGTTTAATCTAGGTAACTTTTCTCTCTACTGTTATTTTTGGCTTGTTTGAGGGTTTTTGTTTATTTACAATATGTTTTTCAACTCTGGTAAGTCACATGCCTCAGCAATGTGTAGTAATAAAACAAACACATATAAATATCTTTAGCAATCAGACTTTCAGTCTCATGACAGTTTTTGGGCAGTTAAACAAATGCTTTGGCATGCTAAAATACAGTTGCCTGCTACTTAGGGACACTGGGAGGATTAATTACTCAATACACTAGATTAAATCAGACATGGCTCTTTTGAGACAAAAATCACCTCTGAGGTCTGCCAGACCCGGCTTCCCCCTCCTCTCCAGAGCCGGTGCTATGACAGGAGGGCACCGAGTCGATCTGCATAAACTATTATTCAATAGCCACAAAACCCGGGTGCAGAGCAATTCTGAGAGCAGAGATCAGGCTTTTTAACAGGGCTGCTGGAGCACCCCTCGCCGGGCCCGAGGAGGGCAGGCCGCTGGTACCAGGCAGCTCCAAAATACCCGTGTGGAATCAACAAACAGCACCGAGCCAGGGTGACGTAAAGAGGAAGCCAACTCCATTACCGGCTCCAAGTCGCAGGGAGTTTTGCAGGCGCCGGGGGGAGGACGGAGCCGGAACCGGGGCCCGTGTGCGGGGTCGCGGCGGGGCCGGGGCTGCCCCGTCGGGGCTTCAGCACCGCGGACAGCGCCGGCCCGGAGCCGCGGCCGCACG
>VXBR01002667.1:1794580-1839998 GCA_013400215.1 Cisticola juncidis | reverse complement strand
GGGGGGGGGGAAGAGAAAAAAAATGTCTTTCTGTTCCGTTAAAAGCTTTGGGAAACCCAGTTTTCTGTTAATGGTTCTCACTGTACCCCAGTAGGATGTCTGGTGTCCTCCTTGTCCAGCAGTGGGGTAAGTGTGAGTTTGCTGCAAGTTTCTTCTTCTAGTCTTCAGTTTAAAATATCTTGCATTAGAGGAAGAAAATGCTGTCTCTAAAACTTATTTTCTTGATGAGGATGGCAGGCAGAATGCAAAGAAAACCAAATCAAAAATAACATTTTCTGCACCTATTTTGAGGAAAATTCCTACTTTTATTTATTTTATTTGTCACTGTTGCTTTCCAATTCCTTCAATGCATTTAGTCCATATACTTCTTAATTTTCCTTGCTCTTTCAGGTGGGTTCTGTTTTTCCTTTCCACCCTCTAAATCACATCAGTTTGCTGTATCCCACGGATGATGTAGCTTAGAGTCAGTAATGCTCTCCTGGAGAAATTGCTTCTGACAGGCTGGAGACCCAACTGAGCTGAAGACATCCACAGAGTGCTGTGTTCTCCTCTGGGCTTCCTGTATAGGAGATGGGGTGTGACTCTCAGATGAGCTATCACCAATTAAAAATGCTCTTTTTTGGTATTAATATAGAAGCAGAATTTCCTTTGCCTTTGTGTCAGGTTGGTGGTCAAATGTGCTGTTTGCTGCTGATGGAAAAGAGTCTCAGTCTTGTTGCTCTCCTGAACTTACATGAAAGAAGTGCAAGGACAGAGTAGAACCATTGAAAAATATCAATGTAGATACAGCAGGTTGCAATTGTTGTATAATATGGAAATTCAAAATAGGTTTTATATATGTGCTATTGGTGGTAACTCTTCTCACCCATCTACCCAAAGAACTTTATATGAAAACTGTGTTATTACAGAACAGACTGCAAAAAGTCACCTCTTTAAAGCAAAATAGATCAAGTTGTCATTGTGATAAACATTGCTGTTTGATTGTGTGGACAGTAGATGTGCACCAACCCAAACTTTTTCATAATAACAATATTAAAGAGAGAAAAGAATGTTTTAGAAAAGATGGATTTTAGCTGTTACTCGCGTTTTGATTGAAAACTTTTCTGGTAGCCACAGAAGACCTTGCAGAAGAATGTTGCAAGCACAATTGTTGGCTTTTTGAGCAAGGACAAAAGTTTAAAATACATTACAGAGAGGGAATAAAAACAAACCAAGTGTGGTCCTGCTGTCAAGTGTCCATTGCCCGCAGGAGAGGACCCGTGGCAACTGCAGCACTTTGCTGGCAGAGTGATCTGGAAATTCTTGCCCAAAGCTCAGAAAAATCAAGCAGCCTCTACTGGGTTTCTTGACCTTAGGATTAGGCAGAGTGTCAAATAAGGAGCACATGCGATAACTTGTTTTGAAAAAGTTATGCAAATTATGTTAAAATACACCATTTAAAATATTAGTTCTGGCAGAGAGATTGCTGGAGTTTCAGTCAAGGGGAACAAATATTCAATAAATTAAAAAGTCAGGAGCTGGCTCTATAACAATTGCTTTGTAAGCAAAAGTTGGTTTTTGTGGTTGGTGTGAAATGTGCTGGGGAAGGGATCCAGCTCAGTGGCTTTCTCAGGGTAGACATTGCCATCATCAAATCCTTCTGAAGGAATGGCTCAAGTTTGCTCTTTTGTTGGCACTCAGGAACCTCACAAAGATTTACCAACATTTTTATCATTTTCTTTAGAGATGGAGGTTTTCCTAGGAGAGAGCTGTGGTTCATTTGTAAATGGGGGAGACAAACTGAGCAGAGCCTCCTCCATGCCAGTCCAGCACCATCAGGAGAAAGGGCTAACTTGTATTTTAAATTAAAATCATGTTTAGTCTAAGAAGTGTGTTTATTTTATTTTTTTTATTTACATATTTTTAATGCTATAAATACACATCTATTTGGTGCTTTCAAGGCAGAGTCTAGAGTGTGTAGTAATATTTCTTTTGTTATTTATCTGGTAAATCTGCAGTGCTATTATTCACTATGGCTTTGTCTCCACAGGAAAAAGGAGACTATAGACTACAAAGAGGAGCTGGCAAAGAGAACTTGGCAGTGCAAATAGTTATTTGGCTCTGCAAATAATCCTTAATAGCAAGGGGCAATTTATAAAATTAAAAAAATAAAAGATGGTTAGACAGTGGTAATTTCTTCTGTAAGGAAGGGCAGTGTTGTTTTGGTTTTAATTCTCCTCCCAGATTCAACATTTCCAGAATATGGAACAGGTTTTTTTGTTTTCTTAAAGTTAATGTTGTTGCTGGTCTCCTACCTGAGTACCCAATGGATGAGCTAAAAGGAGAGCTCTAAGCAATGAGTGTGAGGTATATCCTAAAAATGTGTGAAATGCTTTTTGGGCATGCAAAATCACGACCTGGATCTGGACAGGTTTTCCACTGCCTCAGGGGATGCTGATCCATGGAAGTCATGTGATCCAGATGGATTAAAGTTCAGCCAAACAATGGGCAGAAATGAAGGAAAGAGAAACAACAGGTACAGATTGGAGTGAAAAAACAACAAAACCCTCAGGGTTTGGGTTTATTTAACTATCACATTGATGGCCCAAACTTTGCTCAGGGGATGACACAACACTTCTGAGGTCTGAACCTGACCCCAGACCCTCAGGTCTGTGCCACCTTCATGCCACAATGACCCACCCTCATGATGAACGTTTTACTCAGGGAGATTTGGAGATGAGCTCAGGAATGCTTGTGGAGGGATACTGATACACTGAGATCCTCTGGTCCTTAAAACAGCTATAAGAAAAGCAAATTAGACATTAAAGGTTTTACTTCTCTTTTCAAATTATTGAAATGACATTGGAGTGGGAGGCATTAGTCTTACACTGCTGAAGAACATTGAATTTGATTAGTCCCTGCTCTGCCTTTTTTTTTTTCCCCTCAGAAAGTATCTGTTTCTCTTGCAGAAACAATTTATTTGCAGTGTGTAATAGCAGAGCAGTGGGATGTGCTCTGATCCCCTTTTTCAGATTTTGTATTATAGCGAACAACTTTGTTGCTTTTTCTTGTCTGGATATTTAATATTCACCTTCCCCTGTGATTTTTGCCACTTGAACTTTTCTCATTTCTGTGTTTTTCAGCTGAACATTTCTCATTTTGCACAGGCAGACAGTGATAGGACAAGGGGGAATGGTTTTAAACCAAAAGAGAAGAGATTTAGATTAAATGTTAGGAAGAAATTCCTTATTCAGAGGGTGTTGAGGCCCTGGCAGAGGTTGCCTAAAGAAGCTGTGGACGGGCTGGGGAGACACTGGCATCTCCCAGTCTGATTGCACAGCCTGCTGTAAACCCCCAAGTGGATTTACCCTGCTCCTTCCCAAAAGGTCAAGGCAAGTGGGAATCAAGACCAAGGCAGCTTGGTGAGAGTCTGCTCAGTTTAACTGTGGGGAGATGTGGAGGAGAAGAGCTCATCCATCACTGCTCTCAAGAGCAAAATGTAATGATACACAATTTCTGCTGGAGATATTGCTAAGCTGAGAACCCATCACTCACCCACAGTCTCTCCCTGCAGTTATTTTTCTTCTATTGAGTGCACAAAAAAAAAAAAGGAAAAAAAGAAAAATTTCTGTCTTTCTTGTCTAATGCAATTGCTTTACTTCCCATCCCTGTGCAGTTCTGTGCTCAGTGAATCCCTCAGGCTGTCAGGGCTGTGCTGAGAGTCCCCTCTTGCAGGTAAAGGGGCCCTGCTGGGTGCTCTGGAGATGAAGTCTCATCTCTACCCACAGGTTGGGAACAGGAGGGCTGGGTGAGGTTTTTCCAGGATGACTCTGAGGAAAATGTCTATGTGCTTCTCGTAATCTTGGTAGGAGTAAGTAGATGCAGAAGGACTGCAGGGCAGTGGAAACCAAAAAATGTTTATGGAGTGGCTGGAAGCAAGGTAGGGGGTTTGCAGATGGGAAACTTTCAGTGATATCTGAGTGCTGGACAGTGACACAGCACTGGCAGGTGGCAGAAGGCATTTTACAAAACACTTTGCTGTCCTAATCACTCTCTTTGCTGTCCATTGGACTCTGGTCAGAGACACCTGTGGGGAATGGACTTAATATTCTGAAATAATAATACAAATTGTATTTNCACTCTCTTTGCTGTCCATTGGACTCTGGTCAGAGACACCTGTGGGGAATGGACTTAATATTCTGAAATAATAATACAAATTTAGTAATAGTGTTGTCAGAAATAGCCAATACTTTCCTTATGAGCCGTTAGGATGGAATATTTGATTGCCTTGCTGTTTTCTCCTGGAGTTATGTTTTTTCCTGACAGTGCAGTTATTTATTTTCTTTATTTTTCTTTCTCTATTTTACACTATAAAAGACCTGAATGATGTCAATTTAGAACATCCCAGGCCTTGCAAGCTCTGCTGATGCCTGGGAGGACCATCCTGCACCAGCCCCTGGCCCACTCTGAGCACACACAAAGCTGTTGTTGAGTGCCTGTAACAACACCATGCTGTGCTAGGACTGTTCTGGAGGTTGGTAAAATAACTGAGTTTCTGTGAGAGGAATGAAGAGCTCTAAAGCACTTAAAATAGGTAAAGGAGGAGAGAATGAACCTTTCCCTCAGAACTAACAGCCTCAGCATGGGGTCAGGAATTATTACTTATGGCTCTCCCAGCTCAGCCCTCCATAATGCCTTTTGTTTTTTTTCTCCCTTTAAGTTTGAAAAGAGCTGTGTGTAGATGAGATTCTCATTTTAATGCTGAAGTTGCAGCTGTGTGATCCTGTGGTGGTATCTGGGGGCGAGGGATTGAGCTGCTTCTCTTCACACCACGGAGCTGCCTCTGCTGCTGAGAGCGTGGGGGAGCAGCATTCAGCCTTGGTGAATTGGGGTTTTGGGTCCCTTGTCATCCCAGAATACTATGGAGGTTTCCCTGTCTCCATCTTTCATGCTGTTGGCCTCCTTTTCCACTTTCCTTTGTCAGGTTCCCAGCCCCTGTGGGATGTGCAGAGCAGGGCACGTCCCACGGGCTGTGTGGGAGGGCACTGAGCACATCTGAAGCCGTGGATGAGCATTTGGTGTATCTGCACACAATCTCCAGCTTCCCCTTCTGCCTGCTGCAGCCGTTGTTTCCAGGTTAAACATCTTCAGGAGCTGGGAAACGGCTCAGTAGCCAAGAAAAATCCAATTGACTGCACAGGAGCCTGGAAATTGTTCTTTGATCAAGTAGCACTTTTGTATCACCATAAGCAGGGTAGAAACACAAACTAGGTTACAGGATGCCTTTTTTTTTTCCATTGTTCCATTTAATTTGATAGCCTTTCCTTGGGTATGTAAGAGCTTCCTGCCTCTCTCTCCCTGAACGTGAAACACAGATGGTGCAGTACTGCCTGTATTACACAGACAACAAATGATGTTTAACCTTTTTTTTTTTTTTTTTTATGTATTTCAAGCAATAGAGAAGAAAAAACATCCTTGGAGTTTTTGAGGCACCATTTAGCCTAAAGCTTGGTCTGAAGAAGGGAAGGACAGGACAGAGAGGATAAGCACCAAAGGTTAAATCAAAGGTTAAATGGAGGTTGCTGTGCAAAACAGAGCTCAGATTCCATATTTAGGGTTTCCCTTGGCTTTGTTGTGAGACCACTGGAGCAAGCAGCAAAAACTTTGAAATAATTGTCTTAAATGGGAAGTGCTCCCTTGAAGAGGACAGTGGTGCCCTTGAGGGAGGGTGACTCCAGAGCCATGAGCACTAAGCTGGTGGTGAGCCCAAGAACCCCCCTGTCTTTGGCTGTCCTTCCCCTCCCTTCAGAACACATTCTCCCTGTTCAGACTCCAGTATAAATTTCCACTGCATATGAGCAATACAAAGCCATATTAAGGAAATTGAGTATGGCATTAGTCATTCCCTAGGCAGGAGCCCTGCCTGAGGAGGAGGAGAGGAGCAGAGTGAGGCATCACACCACGGGTTCTGTGCAGTGCCAAGGCAGCCCAGACCTCCCTCACTGCTGCTCAGGGCAGCAATATGTTCAGCACTGAGCATATTTCACAACATTGCTCTGTCAATAGTGTCAATTCATCCTGTTCCCCTCGAATTCCTCTCACTTTTATCCATGAGGGATTAAGTGAGGAAATACAGTAATGCTGTGGATTGTGCAAGGATTATCCAGGTTTTCCTATCAGCTGTATCAGGAAGGCATTATAACTGGAATACTGCAAGTTCAAGATTCCAAGAATAAGCCATATTTTGCTCAGTTCAGGAGCCTTGGCTGGCGTTTTACATTTGAATTCACTGATACTGGATTTGGGTATCAGTTTTTGTGATAAAGGACTGTGCAAACCCAGCAACAAGTGCTGACCCAAGTTGGAGTTTCCATGTTCAAGGACCCTGGGGTCTCAATTCCTGGTGCAGGGGGTCAGTCCTTGACACCATTCAGTTTTTGGAGATGTCCATGGCACTCCCCAGGCAGGGTGCTGGGATGGGTCATGGGATGAGATGGTACCATGGTGCATCAGGATGGGTCAATGCTACCCACAGGCAATTTTCAAAAAACTTTTTGTTCTGCAGATAGGGAGAGTTAAGCATTATGGACACAGATCATCCTGTGCCAGCTGGCCAATATCTGAAAGAATGCTCCCAAACCTATTTAATTTATTAGCAGAGAGGTAGCCTGATGGATTGGATGGTTTTATTTCTGGGACTAGAGCTTCTTTCAAGATTTGGTCATTTGAAGGTGATGAATCTTTGCCTTAATAAAGGCTTCTGGATTTGACCCAAAGTAAATTAGTTCAGATGAGTCAAAAAGCCAAGCAAAAGAAAAGCTCAGAGGGCCCCATACAAACCATAAGTTGGGTATGAAGAATTATGAAGGCAACTTCTTTATTGTCCTGTTCTTTTGGTGTTCCAGGGAATACTTTAGGCAAATACCATGAGAATACAGGAAATATTTTTGTCAACAGAAAATCCTTAGACAGTCTCAGAAGGGCAACTCTGCTAATAAATTTGTTGAGGGCATGTTCTGCCTTGTGCAGAAACTGCTGACTGTTATGTACAGTGCTTGAACTTGATTACTTCATGTCTTGCAACTCTAATCACCTCTGAGTGTTAACTTATGCGAATTAGGGAAAGGATTAAAATTATTCTTGGGAGTAAAATGTGTTCTTTCTGATGAAGCATAAAATCAGTTGTCTCTTGGGGAAGGCCCAGTTGAACTGTTGTTTGGAGGGATTTCTTTCAGAATTGGGGCATTGATTGCTTCGGTTCAGATTTAATTTTTAAAGAAAGGAAAATATTTGTCATATGTTCAGAACCACTGTGTGGTGTTTTGTTTGCTGACAGTGATGTTGCATTCTGCAAAATATCACCAAATTATCCCAGGATTTCCTTTTCACTTTTGCTTAACTTATAATGGATCACTCTTTCCAGGTAGGGAATGGCTTCTCCTATTAGGGGAGATGAGAAACCATATGATTTGAAAAATCGAATTTAAACAAGACAGCTGTAGTCCAGGCAGTCTAGAGGAGAGCAGGAACACACATAAACCAGGGGCATGAGGAGAGGATCACAGGAACAGACTGGCTGTGCCCAAGGGAAATGCTGAAGCAGAGTAAGAAATCGCTATTTTACCCCCCCCTGCCTCTGTTGTGTTTGCGTGGATAAATGAGTCAGGCTTTGTATGGAAGAGATTGTATGTTGTCACTGCATCTTCTGAAATTAGAAAATCCATAGGGAAGAGTCAAAGCCAGTAAATGAGCCTTAGGAAGACGCCTGTTTAGCTTCATTCAAATGACCTTCACATTAGATTTTACCAGCTGGGCTCTGACCACAACAATCAATTGAAGGCTGAGTCACAGGTACTTGAATCACTCCATGAGTCATGTCTAAGCCAAGATGTTTCTGTGCAGATCCCTGGGGTTCCTGAACAGATGTCTGGGGCAGGTGAGACACATTGTCCTCATGAAGGGCTTCCATCCCTGCTGGCTGTGGAGGACCTGGGTGGGATCTCGGAGCAGGCAGGAACCCTCCAGGCAGCCACGTCTTTGCCATGTCATGATGTGAAGCCACCCTGAAGCTGGTGGACTGGGCAGTGTTAGATTTATGCTTGGACTCAGTGGTCCTAGAATTCCAGCCTAGGGGATTCTGTGACATCACTCTGTGTCCAAAGAATGTGGAATGTGGTGACAGGGCTGGGAGCAACCCTTGGGGCAAACTGTACTGAAGTCCAAAGACCACCCAGGCAGTGGTGAGGCACTGCTGAAGGACCACCAGAGTACAGCACCTGCCCTTCCAAACTCTCTGACAATGGCACATTTTACAGCTGCTGCTCTCAGTAAGTTCCCAGCTGATCATATTTGTGATACAGCTCTGTTAATCCCTGTTTTTGTATCTGTGCCATGGCTCAATGAGCACTGATCAGGTGTAGCCTGGCAAGAGTGTGTGCCAGCAGCATTAGTGGCTGCTGCTTGGCTGCATCAGGGAATGGAGAGTTCTCACAATGGGGTTTGAAACTTTATACTAATATTTAATGTCTAGAAAATAAGTGGTTTGCAATTTTAATCCAAATAAGTCCAGGCAGGTAATGTTTGTGTTGTAAAGATTGGTAAGACTGAGCCCTCAAGTAGATGAATGCTTTAGGGACAGCTAGAAAAGATTCAGAGCTCAGATACTGATTAATTTACCATCCAGAGCAGAGACCAACACTTCTGTGAGTGGGTCTGTAAACATCCTGCACCCAAAGACTGCAGGAATATGTCATTTTTGTTACATCTACTGGTTGGAGCTGCTGGGCATTTGTGTATCACTGCTGTAAGAGAGAAAAATTGTTAGAGCCTGCTCAGATTTATGGATGAGCCATAGGTCTTACAGCAGTGAGGAACTGAACATCCTCATCATCCTCCAAATGCAACATCATATCCCTTCCTGTTCATTTAGAAATGTTCAGGTGGCCATCTGAGCCTGTGGGCTGTCATCTTTCCACATGAGCCATTTGCTTTGGTGCTAGATTTGGTCTGCAGCACTCAGGAACAAGTGATTCACCACGAGGAGTTCACTCTGTGCAAACCCAAGGCCCTTGCAAGGAGCTGCTGAGCAGCCCACTGGGCTACTCTGCAGTGTCAGCATCATTGAAATTCCATGGCAGCACCTAAATCTGCTCCAAATAACCCCAGATCAACATTTTTCCCAGAGGAATGAAGGGTGTTGGCTGGGCTTACAGCTTTGCTTTATGGGTATTATCCTGTCTTCCATTTTTTTGTGTGTTTTTTTTAATCAAGAGTTAACCAGATTATTCAAAGGGTGGAGGAGACTTGCCAGACATATCAGTATTGGTTCAATTTCCTTCTGTATAATCACAGTCTTTACTCGTTTTTCATTAAAATTTATTTCCATTTCATCTTCCTGAAAACAAATTTTTGAAGATATGCCATATCTTTTTTGAAGATATGCCATATCTTTTTTGAAGATATGCCAGGACAATTAAAAGAACATTGCAAGGCCACAACAATGTCACATATGGGCTTCATGAGCCATTTGCAATGGAAATATCTATGACAGCATTAGATTGGCTTTCCAGGAGCTAAAGTGGATTTCCAGGGGCTAAACTGCACTTCCAGGGCCTGGTGTAGTTCCAGCTAAAAGTTACTCTCCTCTGCCTCTCATCAGAGCAGTCAGGTTTTAATTGCAGTGCCGTGTCATGCAAGGCTGGACACGGTGTGCAACACCAAATAATGGAATTAGATCTCTTTTTTAACTCAAGAGGAAATTTCCTAGTTATAATGTCTGCCAAAGAAGCTTGAAATGACTCAGTATGGTGGGTCTGTGTGGATTGTGGGGACTGCAAATCTCACTTCTGAGAGGGTGAGCTGCTCTGATCATCCCCATGAGAAACTGTGATGAGACCCAGAGAAAACGATGAGGACACCCTTGCCTGCATTTAAATGACTTTTTTCTTTCATCCACCTCTGGTCTGTGCAGAGGTGGCTGCTAGGAGGAGTTGAGGTTTGCCAAGGGTTAGACAACACCACTAAACTCCTGCTGAAACTCTCAAAGTAGGCATGAAGAAGGCTGGAAGTCTGAGCTGCCTCTGCTGTTAAAGTTGAAGTTGCCTCCTACACCAAGTGATTTAAGTCCTCACTCCTCCAGACTTCAACTGTGGAGTAAATAAGTGGTGTAGTTCAGCACACAGTGAAGAACAACATTGAATTTAATACTCCCAATACTTTCAAACAAGAAAACTTTCCACAGCAGTCACTCAAATTGTACATTAATTAGAAACAAAGATCTTAAAATACACTGATGACAGATTTAATTTGTAGAGGGAGTTTCTGCAGTTCAGTTATCTGGAAGCCATGGGAATAAACTGTGGTGTGGGATGGAGTTTCACAGGGATGCAGTTGGAGATTCAGCTTTCTGGGTGACCTGTCTTCACTGCTGCTGATGTGGAGGGGGTTGCTGATGTGCAGCTTCTTTCAGCCCTTTAACCCAAGTGCTTTCACTGGCTGGAGTCTCTGTTCCTCAGCACAGCACCTTCCAACCTCCCAGTATTTACCTGATGGCCACAGCATCAGCAGAAGCAACTCCCCTGTGCAAAATGTCCTTCATCTCCCAAAGAAAGGCTGCTTTTTGACCAGATCTGACTTCCCCATCTCTTTTCTCCTTTTTTACTCCATCTCTAGTGGTAGAGCTCCAAAAGCTGCTCCAATCCCATCACCTTACATTGAACCCTGTATCTGCCTTCACCTGTGACAGGCTGGGGCATCTGGGAGCATCACAGTGTAAAGATGGGATAGAGCCTCTGGAAGTGCTAAAGGGTTTTCCCTTCAGCAAATCCCCAAATGCAAACCCTTTGGAGAAAGATGGAAATTATTAGATGCACTGGTTTTGATCTTGAGCTCTTGTGTCTGGAGCTCAAATTTTGCAGCTTTAGGAAGGATGAGTTTTGCAGAATCTCTGGAGGTCTGACGCCTTGCAAGGCAGAGGTGGCAAATGCCATGTCCAGCTGAAATCACCTGGGAAACAGGTGACACCTTCAAATCCACCCCTCACCACCGTCCAGCCCAGGCCACCAGGGTTAAAGCTCTTACACATCCCAAGCATTATGTCTTCTCTTGAAAACTGGCTCTCCAGAAAATAAACCAGGCCATTCATCCCACCCTTCTGGCACTGTCTCCAAATGCAAATACCAGGTTGCACAGCCTGCTCTTCTCGGCATGGCATGCTCCAGACTGGGAGGCTTTTTGTGTGCAATGCCTCCTGCAGCTGGCATGTCCCCATTTTGTACTAGACAAACACTGACAGCTTTATTTCTTGTTTGTTCGGTCGCAAAGATCCTCAGCATCCTGGTTTGAATTGAGTATTGTGGTTCTTCACTGGCAGAAATGTAAATAACAAAGAAATTTCATGTATTTTAATTACCTGGAGGCGTCTGTTTTAATCTGGTAAATCCTCTTATGTGATAAAAGTAATGTTGCTATGGGAACCCTATCTAACAAGAAAGGTAGCACCAGTCTGCCTGTAAATAATTAGGAAACTGATGCAGTGAAGTGATTTTCCAGTCACTTGGCACAGAACTGGCTTCACAGTGAGAGTTTAGACCTGTGATTTGGTTTTATATGTGTAAGTGAAAGAGGCAGAGATTTAACTGGGAGGATCCCATTCAGGCTTCTTGGGAGGGTCAGCAAATGTTTCTTTCTCACATCTATTCACCAAAATACAGCCCACCCCCACTAGCAGTGCATTTGCATCCTGTGACTCTCACCAGTGTTAATTAAGTGTTTTAGCTCAATAATGTGTGAAGTCCTCTCTGGAGCCAGACACTCGCTGAAATAATCCCTCAAAGGCAAATTCTACCCAGGAAATTGCTGATGCTTCTCTGCAGCAGCCCTGGGGGTCCCCTCTGCCTGCCCCAGCACTGACTGGTCTGGCACCAGCTCCTGCCATGGGTTTGGCTGCTGTGGGCAGGGTTTGGGAGTTGGACATGGTCCTGTTCATCCTTAAATCACCAAATCTCTGCCTTGTGCAGCAGTGCTGCCCACATGGGTGAGTTCCTGCTGGTGGGTCCCTCAGGGGCAGGACAGGCATCCTCTGTCTCCACCCACGGTCAGCTTTTGTGCCAGAGCTCTGTTGGAAAAGGTTTATTCATTTACCAGGAGGATGTGCTGATAAGAGCCCTGTGATAGCAGGCAATAAAGCAATAATGGCAATATGGTTCAATATATTAGAAAATTTTTCATGCTATGAAATCCTTTTCTCTTTTTTTAGATTAAAAGGAATTGATTAATAGGATATTTCTCATTTTGCTTTATGTAAGTACATAAAAGTCAGTATATTCTTGTGCCTCGAGGCCACTGTTGAGAAAGGAGCTCCCATTATAAATTTGGAAGAGATATTGAATTACTCTAGAGTCTCGGATTGAATTACTCTAAAGTCTTCTTCTGGCAAAGAAAAAGGGGAAAGATTAAATCTACCATTCATTAAATACTTCTATATTAATTAATTTCATACTAAAGAGAACTCATTGTTTGCCACATAAATGTGGGGTGAGCACTGAGAAACTTGTGGACTTTGTTTCACAAACTGAAGAACTGTACATCAATTCTGTTCCTCATCCCCAGGTTATTGTGCAGTGGTGGTGACATTTGTGTCTCATTGTGTATCAGTGGTGTGGTTTCCATGGATAATTCTTCCATGAAAAATTGTAAATTTTTGTCAGGCAAATATTTTTTGACTGCAAAGAAAAACCCTTGTAGAGGCAACCTTAATATATATACTGCTTTTTAATATATATACTATTTTTGCAAGTCATGATCATTTCAGTCAACACTGACACTGTGCTGACATAATTTGAATGGAATAATTTCTTTTAACACAGGGAAAAAAATTGTTATTGTTGAATAGGAAGGCTTGAACATATCCTAAAATCTTGACTTCTAGGAATGTGACATTCAGAGATTTTTTTTTTTAAAGACTTCCTGGTAGGAGCACCATGTGGGCCAGTCTCAGGATAAGGTTTCAGTGATCTCATGGATTTTACCCAGCCTTACCAATTAGAAGATCATATTCTAATTAATAAAGTAATAAACTGACTCTTAGAAATCACAAACAGGTTCATGGAAAACAGTCTCACCAGCCCAGCAGTTTCAGATTGATCCTGCCTCATTGCAAGAACATTAAGGACAACCAGGTGCTGTTTGGGTTTTGCAGGTCCAACTGTCCTTGTCTGGGACAAGATTTGGGGAGAGGCAGCAACACTGGGAGGATCTGGGCATAAAAATATTGAATTCCATGTTTTGTACTGCAGCATTAGGTTATATTAAAGTCGTGTTCCTGACAAAGCTCCTGCCCAGCTAGAGATGAATCATTAGTACAAAACCAATTTCCTAATTATCCTTCCATTGCAGGGTAATGCAATGAGTTTTGTAAAGCTGTAATTTCACCCTGGTTTATTTCCATGTCCTCTATTTTCCCTAGAGATGTGCTCTGTTTTCCTCTGAGGTTATTTCTGACGTGATCTTTGGCAGCAGGAAAGGTGATGGCCTGTGGATGAATTTGTCCATTGTCAGCTGCTTTCCCAGATTCCCAGGGAATTTTTGCTGGGAATGTATAAACTTTTACAGGTGTGGGATGGTCTCTAGCAAAACAAATAGTTTGTTTTAATGGTTGAATTGATCTTCATGGCTGATGATGGGGATATTTTTATTGCTGTATCATCTATTGGTATTTTTAGATGGTTTAGATAAAACAGGTGTAAAAAACACAGCAGGGGACCACATTATGAGGAGGTTCCTGAAAACCCTCTGTGTTCATAGACATTTCTGTCAGTACCCGTAGATACTTGAGAGGTGAATTAGTGGAATTTGGGATAAAAGCTCAATCAGGAAAGTGGTGAAGGAGGAAGTTCTCTCACCCCTCACCTTCTGAAGGTGTGGATGTTCCTGTCCTGCACAAGGCTTCATCAGTTGGGTTCAAAACTCAACCTCTCTGTAGGAACAGGGCTAAAGACCTCAAACTCGAGTGATGTGGCATCACCAGCGTATCTGTGAGAGCTGCAGCCACACTGCCAGCAGATCCCTTGTCCTTTGGTCTGGGGAGGGAAAGATCCCATTGCCACCATCCCGGGAGGGGAGGGATGGGAGAGTCCCCAGCTCCACTTAGTGGGCAAAGCACAAACAACACGTAACAACCCCAGCCGAACAGGGCTTAATCCCTCCAGCTAAACCAGGAGTAGGAAAAGCCTTTCTTTGCCCTCAGAAGAGCATCCTGAAGCCCTGAGCTCCTAGAGGAGGATCCATAGGAAGTGTCCCCACACGGATTCATCTGGGTTTCTCTTGTGGTTATGGTGCATTGATCATGTTGCTGCTCAGACAGAATTTATTTGTTAGCCATGGTCAGATTCTTCTAATTTTTGTTCTTCAAAGCTCCTGTGAGATGTACGCACAAGGAGCACCAGGAATCATCTTCTGAAGGGAAGGCTTCAGCCTGGCAGCAGGGATCAGCCTGCACACCCTGGCTCCTCTCCAAGGGGAGAGAAGGGGCTTTGCTGGTGGCTTTGGTTCTTCAGGCTGCAGGGGAGGCTGCACAGGGACTTCCAGAAGGGTCATCAGAGCCAGGGGAAAAGAAAAACCAGGATTTTAGTGCAATCATCCTTTCTGCTGGTGTCTGCAAAACATCTCAGTAGCTCTGTTGCTGGTTCAAGGACAATTCATTAAATCATTTCCATTGGTCAGACATCTGCCCAAATCACTTGCTTCATTCTCCAGTGCTTCTGCTTTTGGCATTTCATCAAGAAAAGCCTCTTTAGCTTATATCTTAATTAAAAGCACCCCCTATCCTGGCTGCAGCTCTCCCTGAAATGCTCCTCAAGCAACAGCTCTTCATGTGCAATTAGCTACCTCCTGACCCCATCCTCTCCTGGTGGCCAGCTCCACTTAAGATGCCAAATTAACACAAATCATATAAATGCAGCACATTTTTAAGGGCCAGTTGCCATTGCACATTATCTTGTGCTTTACAGGGATTTGGGGGGTGTTTCCAAAACTCCCACAGGGATCTTTTGACTAAATAATCCCTTGAATCAGAAATAAAAGCTCCTAGTCCCAGGATTTCAGGATTACTTACAAACAGGATGGCTCTCACATCATATAAAGTTTCATCTAAAGAAGTATTCTCTTCCTCCATGCCAGGACCTCTGCCACACTGAAGGAGCAGGGAACTAAAAGTGCTTTTAGCATCTGATTTCTTTTTTCCTCATTAATTTATATGAAAAAGGGTTGCAGGGGAATCAGGAAAAATGGAAATGGACCCCTGTGCATTTGAAAAGGGTACAAAGAGAGGATAATGCTTGGTGGGTTGGCACTCTGCTGTAGATATCCAACCTTTATATATAGGTATATATATATATTTTTTAAATTATTGCTTATTGTGGAATTCAGGTTAAAGGCATTTCCAATCCACCACTGTTTACAAAAGTTGCTGGATTTTTTTTCCCATTCCCTCTGTATCTCTGCTGTTTCCCTCTCTCTGGGAAGCTGATGAGCCCTTAGGTAGCTGTACAGCAGATACTGGATCCTCAGTACAATTTTCAGCAGTTAATTAGCAGCTCTGCTTCTCACATTAAAAAAAAAATGGAAAGCTTTAATTAGACTCACAAAGGGACCTGAAAAACCAGCTGGAAAGTGGCCCCTCTGTGCCCAGGTAGGTGAGGGACTTGCACTGAAGCGTGGCTGTGCTTGTAGCCTCTGCAGTGCTCAGAGAAAACAATTTTATTAGAGAAAAACAAGAGAAGGAGATGGAAGAGGTTCTTATTCACCATTTGAAGTGTGTCTTCTCTACTTGATGCCCCACACTGGATTGAAATGTAGTTTTATCTGTAATTATTCTGTACCCACTGTGAGGAAGCAGCTGTTGCTACTCCTGCTCTTGCTTAGCTTTTTTCTCATGGGATGTTGCTCTCTGCCCTCCCCATCCACCTTTGCTCCTTGCAGTGTCTCTAGGAACACTGGCAGCTTCCAGGTTCCCTTCCCAGTGCTGTGGCTGAGAAGTGCCCGCTTGGAACATCAGGAGTGAAACAACTCTGGTGTGCTGATATGCCCAAATTAAAGTGCAAAAGCTGGAAAGTGTTGAGAGGGGATGGAATATAGAATCAGAAAGGTGTGGGTTGCCAGGAACCTTAAAAAACATCTCATTCTGCCCTCTGCTATGGGCAGGGACACCTTCCACTGCACCAGGCTGCTCAGAGCCCCATCCAGCCTGGCCCTGGACACTCTCAGGAATGGGCTGTCCATGGGGAGCCTCTTAAGAGCTGCATTATCAGTCTTAAGTTCTGTGCTGATGCCAATATCCACTGTAGAAATGATTCTTTTGAGACTGGAAAAAGTTGATTGACTTGGCAATCCAGGCACTGTGATACAGATTACAGTTAAAATAAATTATTACACTGTTGTGTGCTTTAATCAGTTAATGAATATAACATTTTTGGATAATGCTGCTGCTAGTATTTTCAGAGTCTCTCTAAGATACTCTTTGCTTGCATTAAATCCTTTCCTGACCTTAAACAGGCCGAGCCCTCTCAAGCCTGAAGCAATATAAAGGGTGAAGCACAGGTCTGGGTGTTTCACTGCCTGGTTTCAGGGGCAGCTGAGTGCAGGGTCTGTGTTTGGGGTCTTCACCCAGAGGAAATTCTGTGATCCTGAAATATCTTCTGTGCTCAGGGTATGTTCTTCATCCTGCTGGAATTTACTCAGTTTGCAGAAATTTAAAATAAATTCATCAGGATAAGGCTTTTTCACTACATTTTTTTTCTGCTAGAGAGCAGATGAGGATGAAAAAGAGAGGCAGCTCTGGCCTTGAAAGGGGCAGGGATGCCCACCTAGAGGGTGTGCAATCTCTGGTTCTCCCTGAGCCTCTCCATCCTCCCAGGCTGGGCTCTGCTGCTGCCCCCCACAGCCCCCCTGTCCTGGAGGGAAATTTACTTTCCCTTCGGCTGTTTGGGTGGCTGCTTCAGGCTGCAAAATCCATTTAGCTGCTGCACATCTGCCAGTGCTGTGCCTGAGAGAGAAGTTATTACATTAAGCTGCAGATCTGAGAGATTGCAGTCATATTTTTGTACTAAAAGATGCTCTGTCCCAAGATGCCCCTGGCGGCAGGGGACCGATGGCCACCATGCATATTTATGTCCTGCCCTAATTACCTTCCAGCCGAGCTTTTGCAGCCATGCATTGACGGCAAAGCTCCTTATTTTGGAAAGCAGAGTGAAGCTGCAGGGCAGGGAATGACCGGGGAGCAGCATGAAAGCTTCTTCGTCTCTCCCCAAAATCGTAACCTATTTTTGGACCAGTCATTGAGAGGATTACTATTTTATTAGCTGAAACAACCACGAACTGCAGCTACTCACTGAATGGCTGCAGCTTTTGGCCTCCTTCTCTAGGGGTTGATGTCTGTGGCCCAGAACAGGCTGTGACCTTCAGCTGTCAACCAGGGTGATGTGGGCACTACCTGCACAAAAAAAAAACCAAAACAAAAACTCCCACCAAACCAAGCAAGGATGCTATTTAAATGAGAAAGGGATAAATTTTAGCTATTTTCCTCTGTTTTGTTGTCTCCAGCTGTTAACTATATTTAAATATTAATGAGAAGTGGGTACCAAACTCCTTATATTCCTCAAGGGTCCTTTCTCTTACCTTCATCTTCAAAATATTTCTGATATATACAAGAAGCTGGTGTGTTGGAAACAAGAAAACCAAGTTATTTGCCTCGGATTGGACAGCCAGTGGACCCCAGGTCCTGCCTAGAAATCATTCTCCTCTAGAAAATGCTGCAGGTCAGGGCTGGGCAGGGAGGGAGCAGCAGCTGCTGATGCTGGAGTGTGTCCTGCCAAATCCCCTCACTGTCCCTTCCGTGTTATGCCCTGATTTTAACACCAGACCACTTACAGGAAGGAAATCTCCAGCTTTCATCACTCAAGTCATGTGGTGCTGGGCTGTGTGGAATATCCCAGACTTGCTTTATCAGCTGTGTGCCACTGGTTTACACTAAAAAAAAGCCATTACTGCACAGTGCAGGCTCCCCTGGGATGCTGAGGCTGGAGCAGGTCACCCAGACTGGGCAGGATGGAAGGTCTGGCATGGCCCTTGCATGCTTGATGCCACAGCATTCCTGCCCAGGAAAGTCAGCCTTCCTCCACCATATCCCTGTGGGGTTTAGGCAGGGTCATTCCAAAATAAGTAGGATTTGTTTTCATCTGTTGGTCTCAGTGGAATAGAATTTTAACAGGAGGTTTGTGTGTAAACTCTGAGCTTCAGGATGGAGATGATCTGTTTCAGAGGACCCATGATCCATCCTGGAATTCAGCATTTGCTCTGTGGGGAACCACAGCTCTGTCCTTCACATCTGCAGGCCACCAAGTAAGAGATCCATCACCAAATGGAGTCACAGCCCTCATGGCCTGCCTTGGCCTCTGCAGATACCCCTGACCAGCAGCATGTAGATAAAATCACTGTAACTTGCAAAGCACAGGGTTTAGCAGACATCTCCCAGTGTTTAGGGGGTTTATGGGGCTGCAGTTCTGCCCTCAGGCTGGGGCAAAGATTTTGTCAAATTGTACAGCGAGTTGGAAAGCAGGGGGAGGCTTTGGCTGCTCTACAGCCTGAGAAATCCTACAGTGACTCAGAAAGGGAAATTTTCTGCCTGAGGAATCTGGCAAGATGCTACAAGGCACAAAAAGGGACTTGTCACTGTGGTGGGGACGAGAAAGGTGAAAGAGAGATTGATGCAGGAGCTGAAATATTCGTCTGGCACGAGAAGACATGAGATGTTTGACTCCTCCAAATATTAGATTGCACTCTGAGTGGTGCTTTGCAGTTAATGATCTGACCAGAAGCACACTTTGATGGAATAAATGCATGTAATTACAGACATCTCCTACTTTTCCTTCTGTGTTGGATGACAGTCTCTCCTCACGCAATTCTCCAGCATAATTTGCTGTGCACATTAATTAATGCCTGGTATAGAATGGAAAAATGTAGAAACCTACAATGCAAACCATCCTCAGAGGTGGAAGGTGGAAAACCTGCTGCCTGCACTACAGGTCAGCTCTTCCTTGGGCAGTGTGGGGATGTCAGCCAGAGAAATCTCATTTTGTAACATTTGATTCCACCAGCAAGGGATGTCTTGGCATTTAATGCTAAAACAATTTTTTTAAAAGATGAAAAATATTGGATATTTCAAAATGGAGAGATGGAAAGGAAGAGCCTTAAAGGAGAGTGGAGCCTTTTGGGCCAGGGGAGCTGTGCTGGCTGCCAGGAGCATCCTGCAGGTCTCCATTCACAGCAAGGAGAGCAGGCACTGTGACCTTCCCTGCCCAGAACTCTCAAATTGCTGCCACTTGCAGTTCCTTACTAGAAGAAACAGCATGGGAAGNAAAAGAAAAAGAAAAACCCAGCATGGTCATTAGGATGAACTGCTTGGAGTTAGATAACCAGAAATGAGTTGCTAAGCAATGCTCGGGGAGAATGATTTGGCGAGAACGTCACGGTGTGTGATACCTAAGGAGGGAGAGATCTGTGTCTTTAGCAGAAATCACGCTCAGCTACCATGGCACAGCAAGCTGGGCACCAGGGCTGCTACAGAGAGGAAATGCAGCACTTTGCTCTATGGATTATTACTTTTATTATTTACTCCTTTATTGCTGCTTGATGGGTTCTGGAACTTTCAGGGTTTGAGTGTGCAGAGGAGTTCATCTTGAGGATGCATCCTCAGCTTTCTGTCCTTGGATCTGCATGAATGTGTTTACTCCTCAGTTAAACAGATTTCCATGATTTTGAAAAGCCTGTCAAAACCATTTAGCTATGAAAAATCACTAATCATTTCAGATATCTTCAGAAGGAGGGTGTATTTGTAGAACTAATTAGCTCCTGTCAACATATTATGTGTGCCTTTACTTTCTCTGGTGTAGAAAACCATTCAACCCCAGCCCTGAGAGAGGCTGGGCAGCATCAGGGCACTAAAAACTTGGATGGGGGTGAGATCTCTGCTGAACAGTCCAAAGTTCCCTGGCTGCCCGTGCTTGGCATGGAAACTATTTAAGGATTTTGGTTTCCAGATCTAACCCTCAGCACAGACCGAGCTGCGAAATAGTTAATCAACAATAGCCTCCACAGTAAAATCGAAACTCCTCTTTCTCCTGGCATTTATTCATGGTGTCTATTTACAACCCTTGTCTCTTACCCCGGCAGAGCTGTGAGTGGTAGCTCATGACTCAGAGCTGTGATATCACCGTGCTTGGCTGTTCATCCACCGCACGTCTGCAGCCCAGCCTTGGAGCCTTTTCCTGAGATAAACCCTGCCTGGAGCAGCACAAAACTCTGACTCCCTGCAGCCTGGAAAGCCATCCTGGCCCACTCCACGTTGTATCAATCAGCAACATCAGTTTGGATGGCCCCAAAGAGCAGCTCCCTGTGCTAGACCCTCCCTCTGCCAGCAGATTTCCCAAGGAACAAAGGCAGCTGTATCTGTGTTATCTCCAGGCTGGAATTGCCTCTCCCCACACAGACCCTGGCTTGCACAGAAATGTTTCTTGTTCAGGCAAGAGGAACAGAGAGCCCTGTGATGAGTGTCCTTGTTGATAAGGGATGTGTTGAGCTAAGCAAGCCCAGCGTTTCCATGGGACAGCTCTGACATCGAGTGGGTGAAGGTGGCTCTGCCAAATTTGTGTTTAACCAGACCTGGCTGAGCCCAGCCTGGGGCTGAGCCCAGCCTGGGGCTGATGCATGGCAGCTCAGGAAAGGATGATCCAGGTGTGTGAGGAGGGATTTATCATCAGGGAAAGTGCCAGGGTCAACCAGCAGTGGTGGAAGGGAATGGGACAAGCCCTGTACCCCTGGCATTCTAAATTTGGGGTGGCTAAAGTGGAAAAGGTTTGGGGTGGCTGTGGAGGAATCTGGTCATGCTGTGTTTTCTGTGTGGAGGAGCTGGTGGGCTCATTTGGTGGGACCTGGTTTTAGAGGGGAGTTCCTGGTGGTGGTAAGGAGGGAATGCCCAGGGAGGCCCCAGGTCCTCAGGGACAGCCAAAGGGTCACAATTACTTGCTGGGACCAAACCAGGAACTGGCTGTTAGGACTTCTTAGGAACAAACCACCCCAAAAAGAGGCAGAGTGAGCTCCAAGGCTTTGGAGATGGATTTTCCCATCTCATGTTGCCCTTGCAGTGTCTCCTGTGAGGCAGTGATGCTGAGTGCCCATGAGCTGGTGGCACAGCAGAGCCTGGCACTCAGCACTGTGACAAAGCACAGACACAGGCCTAGCCTGGTGTGATTTTGCTTTTCTTTTTTGCTATAAAACAGCAGAGATCTGGGCCAGGACAGGGCTCCTCCTGCTGAGCTGTGACAGACCCTGTGCTGATCAGTTAATCTCTGCCTGCTTTGCTTTGTGCTGGGTGTTACAGCCTTGTGAGGGCTTTGGGAGACTTAATGGCTATGAACAGCTTTGATGAGTGTTACAATTAAAGACAAATTGCAAGTTCAAGGAATTGCAACCAACCAGCAAGTTTGTGGTGGATCTCAAGCATCCCTCAGATGCTGGAGATCAAAGAGAGATGTGTCTGTCAATGCCTGTGGCAGGATTCAGGGAGTGAGGGGGTTGTCCCCTCTGTCCCAGGAGGGGACAATGTCATGTCCACAGCACTATAGCAGAAGCACAGCACTATACCCTCCACCTGACAATTATGCTTATTTTTAGCTTTCTATGACTTTTCTCTGGTCAGAAGATCACAAATCACTGTCACTGCTTGCTTTCAAGATATATCGTGAGAGCATATGAGAGCATTACTAATGAACTCCTCATTCACCAAGTATTTTCTTCTGTTTTAGGCAGTTAAATAAGACTCAGACTGCAATTAGCCAGCGCAGTCTTTCTCATGTCCTGACCCCGGGTTTAGACAAGGGCCACAGTGCTGTCTCATTAAAGATCCACTGAGACATTTCTTTTCACAAGGAAGTTCAAGAAAACACTGGTTTATTTAACAAATGTGTTTTTACACTGACCTGCCTGTCATTTGCATTCAGACCATCCTATAAATGCTAAAAAGGTTCTTAATGGCAATAATAAAGAAATCATAAACTCAGAGGAGTCAGGGATATTTGCCATTTCTTCCCCAAGACTGTTAGTTAATCTGTAGTCTGTGTTTTTGTGTTGGATTGTGGTTGTGTATTTTCTGCCCTGTGTAAAGGGGTTTTCCCCTCCTGCTGCTGCTGTTCTTCCCTTTCAGAATGCAATTCTGCTAAGTTCTTCCCCTCCCCCTCCACCTTCCATCTCCATATTTTAGAATAACTGGAGGCAAGAATTTATGTTGTTATGAAGATTTCTTTAATGGGGTGAAACTGCTCATTTCCATCCTGAATAATTTATGGCCAGCTCATTCCCACTAGTTCTAACTAGGAGCTGTTAGCCTAATTATTTTCTTTTCCTGCTGATATTCCTTATTTACTTATAAACAGCTGTTGTATCCTCTCTCAACCTGCCTTGTTTTTTGGGTTTTTTTTGGTTTGGGTTTTTTTTTCATCTAAGTAAGCCAAAATTCTCAATTCTTATAAAGTTGTGCTCTCTTATTTCAGGTAAAAAATATATATTAGATCCATAAATGAAGACCTTGTTGGGATCCTGATCACCTGTCCCAGTTTATCTTTGCTCTAGCAGGTGAAATGCTGAGCAAACCTCCACTGATTTTAGCATGATCACCACCTCCCCTGCTAAATGTGTTTGTAAAGGCATACAGAGAAGCTTGATTTATAAACTGATTTTTAAGTGGGAGTTATTTATGTATAGCCACAGCAAAGAAAGTTTGACTGTTTAATTGAGCAACTGGTCTAGTGGAAACTGTCCCTGCCAATGGCAGGGGGTTGGAATCAGATGGTCTTTAAGGTCCCTTCCAACCCCAAACATTTGATGGTTCTGTGATTATCTGCAGAACAATTCAGAGAAGAGTCATCTGCATTGCTGATGTCCAAGTCTGACATTCAAAGGTTAGGGGTCTTTCAGGTGGCATTTCTGCTTAATTGTCACTGATGAAACTAATTTACAGTAAATTGTGTGAAATTGGAGTGAATTTTCTGAACTACTTCTCCAGTGCCTTTGACAGAGGGCAATTCCACCTGAAAAAATAATTTAAAAAAAATTTCCTTGGCTGCCTCATTAAACCCCTTTACCAAACCTCCTTAGCTGTGTCATGAGGTGTCCATATAAACAAAGTTTAGAGTTTTCACATCTTTTCTGGGGCTTAGAGCAGAGCGTTGTTAGCATGAGGGGCAAGACTGTGCACAGAAACCACATCCATCACTGGATTCCCCAGTTTTCTCTCCTGGATTATCTGTATTTCATATTTGAAGGCTATAAATGAATCATTTCAGAAAAGAGAATGCAGTTAAAACTCAGGGAATATTTGGCACCCACCTCTGGCGTGTGAGATCTGTGCCAAATCTGCTGCTCTCTTTTGAGGCACGAGACAACATCCCCAGTTTTGTGGCAGGCAGCAGCACCCACTGAGCACTCCAGAAATCTGATCTATTTTCTTCTGGAAATCCGATGGAGTGTTTGATCTACACGACTGGGAATGATTTTGAAAAATGGTGCTAAGCAGCCTCGTTTGCTTTCTGAAATCTTTCAAAAACACCAGTTTTAGGAAAACTAACGGCAGCCCTAGCAGAAGGATTATTTCATCTGTTTTCTTAAGGAAAAATAATTACTACAGATCTTTCAAAGCTCCCAAGGAGTCGGCAGAGCAGTCTTCCCCAGAGCTGCTGTCTGTGCCAGCCAGTCTGGCTGTGATTCTGTAAAATCAATCATCCCCCTTGGCCAGGGCACCTCTGTGCTGGCACCTGGAGACTCAGAGCTGCTGCTGAGGCTTCCCTTTTGCTGAATGTGTTGGGAGATGCAGCATCTGCCATGGTTGGTGCTGATGAATACATATGAGGGAGATGGTTTTGATTTAAAATATTCCAGTTCTTCATTACTAGGGATGCACAGTGGCCCGGAGGGAAGCAAAGCTCAGCGCTGGTGGCGGTCCCTGGAGCCTGGCAGTGGGAGAGGGTGGGAAATGAAGCATTTTACATCTCAGTGAAACCACTGGGAAAACTGAACTGGTGATGGCAAAGGGCAGAGGGGGAAGAATTTGGAGAAAAGGCTTGCAGGAAAACTGTGAGCACATGAGGGGGTTGGTGCTGGGGCTTCAGAGACATCCCAGAGCTCAGCAGGGGGAGTGAGACGGTGCCGATGCCGGATCATCCGTGACGGCTGCTGGCAGGAGGAGCCTGCTGGGACTCTAAGAGCTATCAGCAGGCTGCTGTAAAATATTAGTTCTCCTGGGAGGAGAGCCCCAGGCGAGTGATAGAGAGAGGAAGAAAAGTAGGAAGGAAAAAGAAGAGAGATGGGGAGGCAGCAGAGCTGGGCTGGGTGCTGAGCATCAGAGTGCTCAGCTCACCTCTACCTGCTCTGCTCCAGGGCATGTGGGATGGATCCTTGGCAGGGACTGCCAGCCTTGAGTTGCTTTCCCACTGAACAAGACATTTTTCATTTCACATTTCCACAGGAAAATGTCAAATCCAGACAAAAAAAAAAAGAAAAAGTGATTGTTGTTTTTATTGTTATCTGCTGTCAGCTCTTCCTTCAGGCTCTCACTTTTCTCACTCTAAGCTCTCCATGCAGGGATTTATTCACCAGTTTTAAATGACTGGCATGAAGGTACCATGCCAGCAGAAATAATTATCCATCCTGATAGGAGTTAATATCTTAGATATTTTCCTTTTGGAATGAAATGGAAAAACTGGACAACCAAAATTCAAATTGCTTTTGTATTCTTTTGAAACCTCTATTTAACTGGTTGTATTCAAATTTTTTTGGGAGGAAGCATATTTTTTCTACCAAGAACCTGTAAACAAGGATTTTTCTCCAGGCATATCTTGTCATGTGAATTTTATCAGCTCTCCAGACAAACGAAAAGGTCAGGTAAGTGACAGTGGAGGTGGGAGTGACTCTTTTGTTCAAGAAGATCTTGTCTTTACAGCTTTGAAGATATTTCTGGCTTTGAAGAAGACCTCACACATTTCTTTTTTCCTAATTCGCAGCCTGTGGCTTCTTGCTTGTCAAGAGGTTCTGGACATTGGAGACTTTTGGCCTCTAAACCTCAAGGAAAATCAATGTGCCTGCAGCCAGTAGAAAGGAGATTTCAGCCTCTCTTTTAGGTACTGTAAAACAATCATGTTACTCTTCTGTGTTTTGGTTCAAAGCCCTTGAAAATCAATTGTTCCATGAGCAGACAAGCTGGCAGCTTGTGCTGTGCCTGTTTCTCTGTCCTGCCCTGCCACCTCTCCTTGCCCAGGTCCCCATGGGTCCCCAGTAATCCCATTGTGTCCCCAGTGCCACCAGGGACCTCAGGCAGGAGGTGCTCTTGCCTCTCTCCATTTCCCTGCCTGTTCCCTCACTTTCTTGAAACCTGAGCAAATGAGAGCATCACTGCCATGCCAAATGTGGAACAATGTTGGAAAATGGGTTCCAAACCTGTCAGGAGAGTGGTGGGAGGAGAGCAGGCCAGGCAGGGGGATACACCAGGGGACATTTGCCTCTGTCAGCTTGGACAGCCACTGTTTCCCTTCATTTGCAGAGCACAGTGCAGCCGTTCCCCAGCAGAGAGTTGCCCCCAGTGGATCCCCCAGTGCATTCATGTCCCCACTCTCCTCCCCGGGGATTGGGGTCACCTTTGTAGTGAGTTTGTTCAGTGATTAGCAGGGAATCAGGGGGGTTATGCTGTTTGTGTTGGCATCTGCTGTTTCGTGGGGGAAAAATGTTTAATTGTGCAGGTGATGGACTGAGGTGATAAGTGCAGACTTCAAAAGCTGTTCCCACTCTGGTGCTGTGGGGCTGCTCCTGCAGGATCCACTATCAAGGCATGGTTGTTTAACTAGGGATGGATGATGGTGTTGGAAGCCTGCCCATCACATCCCCTGGGCTCTCTGACCCCACTGCTCCCTTACACTGTGACTGTGAGGGGCCTGCTCCTCCTGGGCATTCTGGAATCAAAGCATAGCAGGGACCTGACCCCACAGGCAGACCTGCCCCAGCTTTGGGCACAGCAGAGATGCACAGGCATGCACAGACACCTGCATTCAGCAGTCTCTGAGCAGACCCTGGAGGAGCAGCTCTGTTCTTCAGTTGTTGAAATGTAGCCTTCAGCACGGTGAGTGATTTTTGGCAGGATATCAAAGATTGCTGGGGCTATGGAAATCAAACTCTTCCACTTCCAGGAAGGTTTTAAAGTTTCAGGACATCCATCCCACCCCTGCTGCCTATGTCCATCATTGGTGGACCTTGGTGGTCCTGCCACCTCCAAAACCTTGTTCTGATGTTGCAGGGATGGATCCCAGCCCAGCTCTGCACACACATCTGGGGCAATGGCCCCACAGCTCTGACAGTGTCCCAGCTGTGCCTGTCCTCAAATGGACCTTGGGTGGACTTGCAGGAAGGTCCCAAGGACTGGTGCTGGTCATTGCATCCAAAGCTGCTGAGCATCCCACGGGAGGGTGTTGGGACATGGATAAAGCACAGCCTGCTTTGCCCAGTGCTCTTCCTTCTGGCTCCCCACTCCTGTCTCTGTGATCAGCAGAGCCTGTGGCACCTTCTCCTTCAACCCTTAAGCTGCAGATTCACTGTTCACATGGAATCATCACCACTGGACCAGGTTTTTCCAAGCCCTGTCCAACCTGGACACTTCAAGGGATCCAGGGGCAGCCACAGCTTCTCTGGGCAACCTCTTCCAGGGCCTCTCCACCCTCACTGGGAAAAAATTTCTTCCCAATATCTAATCTAAATCTATCCTCCTGCAGGTTAAAGCCTTTCTGCTTTCTCATCACTTAGTCTGCAAATGGAAACTGAAAAGCTTCTGAAAGAATCTGTAAGTAATTTCTAATGATCCTTCCCAGGACATTTATGAAACGAAAGACCCCTGTTCTCTGTCTGCAGTTAACCAAGGTCCTCTGGAACCAGGAGAATATTTTAAGAACAACATTACTTTGCAGCAGCTCATAGCTAATGAATTTCCAATTCATATTTCACAGTAGGTTTAGAATAAAAGAAAAATCCATTTTCCTCTCAGCTGTAATGTATTTTCCAGTCACTTGTGGAACAGACTGTACTCAGACCTGCAGCAGTGTAACAAAAGCACAACCAGAGTTTGGCTACTTTGTGTCTGGGGTCCCTCATCCACTCCATGCTCTAATTGCATTAAAAGTGGGCATTTCAGAGGCTGCCAGGGGCTCCATTTTCATATTACTTTGTTGGGTGCTCTCCCCATTTCTTCTTATTGTGTTTTTGCTAAGTGCCTGCAAAACAAATTACGGCAAATATTCCCTCATCAGGGCAATGCTTCTTAATTCACAGTGCATTTTAGTTTGTACGTGTTGATGCATCCATCTAAATTGTGCTGGCAGAGACCTTGAAGGGGCCATTACGAAATTTCATCTGTTTGGTGATAACTTTCTTTCATTTGTCCTGGTTCTTCTGATCAGAAAAACCTGGTTCTTCAGGATCAGAGAGCGGCATGAGAGATAGAAAATAGAGAAAATAGAATAGAATCCTAGAGGGGTTTGGGTTGGAAGAGACCTTAAATATCATCTCATCCTACCCCTTTCACATCTTTCACTATCTCAGATTGTTCCCAGCCACATCCAACCTGGCCTTGGACACTTCCAGGGATGGGGCAGCCACAGCTTCTGTGGGCACCCTGTCCCAGGGCCTCCCCACCCTCACAGGGGAGAATTTCCTTCATCTCTTTCATTAGATTATGATATTTTGGACTGCAAACAAAAGCTGGTTGTCCAATTATTTCCCATAACAAAGTCAAGGGAGTTTCTTGGTGGATCTTCCCTGGCTTTGGGGAGCCAGAAGCTTCCAGGGCAGAGCTGAATGTGATGGTGTTTGCTGGGCACATCTCCCCTGCATGACCATGGATCTCTGTGAATTCACCTTAGAACTTTAGAATTACTCAACTCAGATTTCCCATTATTTTCAAGATTGTGTGACAGAATGTAAAATAATCCTGATTCACACAATCCAGTCTGGACCATCAGCCCTTGGCTGCCCACCCAGGCTGGAGCAGCATTTGGGTCATGTCCTGCCTGCAGCAGGGTGTCCTGGGCAGAACATGGGGCAAAATATGATTTTCTGTCTTGATCTTTCCCCTGTGCAGCTGAGATGGATGCAGCTGCTGTATTTATATTTTGGAAGTGAACTCTCCTCTTATCACCCCCTGACATGAGCAATGATCTGATGCATTGTCAAACCCTGGGGAAGCTTTATGAAAAATCAGTGCAGCATCGCTTAACCTCTGCTTCCATGTCCAGATAAACACTTGTGCAGCAAATTTCAAATTAAAAGAGTAAACCACAGAGCTGTCCCAGGTATTGGGTAAATAATGAATGAACAGTCCTTGCTGCCTCCTGTGGATTGCCCATTGCAGCTCTCCAGTTGAGGGAATAATTGGGTATTATTCTCTCCAGCACTTCAGCAAGAGCTTGTGGGGTTTTTGTGACCATTTCACCACCACCTTGCCCCATTTGCAGCCCAGACCAAGGCTGATATGATGCTGCAGCAGCCCTTGGGTTTCAGCAAAGCATTTCTCTGCAAACAAGACTGTCAAAAATGGGCAAACTGGGAAGGATTTTGATTGCACCTCATGTTCCCTCTGTCAGTGCAGTCCTGGCCAAATGTCAGCCCTGATTCTGACTCATATCTTCTCTTAGATCTTTGAGTAACAGTGCTGGATGTAGCCACCCTCATTTTTTGAGCTCATATCTCTAAGGTCTATTTGTAAAACTCTCTTGAAAGGGCTGGCACAGGAGTGCCATTTGTTCTAAAGAGAATTGGGCATCCCAGCTGCTTCTGGGGCTTGGCAAGGCTCAGGACACATAAACACTCTTATGATCATAACACTTTTTACTTGGCTATGTACAATGCAAAACACCCAGAGGAATCAGGCAAGCAACAGCAGCAGCTTCTTGACCTGAAAGCAAAAATCTCCCCAGAGGTTTTGTGTACAGCAGCACAATGCCCTTCCTGCACTGGGTCCACCAATCCCACCCTGGCAAAGAGCATCAGAAATGGGGCAGGGAGACACCCCTGACGATGGCTCTGGCAGACAAGATCCCCAAAATACACTGGGACAAAAGCCCAGGGGTTTGCCTGGCTTCTGATTTCATGGCTTTGATTTTTTTGTTGTTTCTGGGTTGATGTGGGAAACAGCTCCCTGCTAAAGGTGAGCAGGAAAGTCATAGCTTTATATCACAATCACTGCAGTTTGTTCCCCCAGCAGATAATTCTGCACCTGCAATAACATTGGTTGCTTTGTGCCTCTCTGTTGTGTTTGGGGGGAGAGGAAAAGAGCTCTCCTGAGCTTTCCAGGGTGGATTTGAAGGTCAGAAGTCACTGAGAATAAGCAGATTTCCTCTTCCTGCTAACCTCCAAGGGCCATCCAGCTCATCCCAGTCCCTGGTGCTCAGGACTGACACCAAATACTCAGTTACACTTCTATGGCTGCAGTGAGTAATTATGGAGATATCTTAATGGAGTTTGGAACTTGAATACTCAGTGCAGGCTCAGATGGGGGCAGCACTGCCAGCACCTGCTGCTGTAATCCCTGTCCCCTGAGAGGCACTTTCCCTGGGAATTATCCATATTTATAGAGAGATAGACAATTTATCCTGCTTTGGGCTTCAGGCTCCTCACCTCATCCCCTTTTTGCCCACGCACAGGCTCTGGAAGTTGTTCCTGCCAGCCCCACACTGTGCCCACTGCAGCTGGGGGCCATGGGGAGGGTCTCTACCCCCCAGAGGTCCCAGCATGGCAGGCTGGGGCAGGAGGAAGAACCCTGAAACAGCTGCTGGGGGAGAAGCACAGAGGCTTTAGAGCTTCCAGCCTGTTGTGTCAGCAAAACCTATCTCAGGACCCTTATCTGCCAGCAGTGTAAATAATTTCTAAATGAGCTGGAAGGAGGAAGACTGATGAATGCAGTTTTGCTGGAAAATGTTATCAGGTTGGGAACAGGGATGGCTGAACACCCCCTTATCTGTCCTGGATGAGAAGTGGGGGGTAACTGGGGTTTCCCCAGCTTGACTGTCTTCTGTATCAAACTGAAGAGTTTTAGCTATTTGCTTCCAATTCTGCTGTTTGTGCATTTTGCTGTGTTTATTATTCAGTGCCTTCTGTCCTCTCCCTGTCCCCTGTGCCAGCGATTAAGAAGATGCTGATGCTGTTGTGGGCTTTGGCACCTGGAGGTTGGGCTCCTGTTGGTGTGCAGGGAACATCAGTGTGCTGATTGAGCCACAGTGCCTCTGAAAAAAATTCCTGTTGTCCCATGTTGCCATTTAAAATCCCTACTAACCCCCCAAACTGATAGCAAAAAACATATAACAAATGTAAGGCTTAAATCATGTTTTAATCCTTGCTGGGATGGGTGTTAGAACTGCCTTTATACGTTAAGCTATATAATTTTAAAAAATACATTTGTTAATAATATTTTAAAGATTTTCTCTGTTAATTTCTCATTTAAATCCAGAATGGATGGACAACAATGGAAAATCTTTCCTGGCTGTTGGCTCCTTCGTGCTTGGTGAGTCTATTTATGCTCAGAACAAAGGGATTCAGGTACAAAATGCTGCTCTGAGCAGTTTCCAGGCTCAGAGTGGTCACAGAGACCCTGCTTGGAATCAATCCCTCAATCTCCTCCATAAAGACTTCATGGGATGCAGCTGCATCCAATTTGGGGCATGTTCTAGCCAGTGTCCCAGTTACCCCAGTCAGCACTGCTCCAGCACCAGTTAGGGCTCAAATAGCAGCCATAGGGCCAAGGAGAGCCTAAAAGGGGCTTCACACCAGCACCCTGCCAAAAATGCCCAGCCCACAGGAATTTAGTTATTCCTGTGTCCTCAGGACAGCCATCAGAGGCAGCAGGAGGGGCTGGTGGATTTAGCTGCTGCAATAGGATGGGGCTGACATGAATCCCTGCCAAGCCCCACCAGGACACCTAGGGCAGCCCTCCAACACATAATGGATAAATAAAACAGATACCTATGTAGAGTGTATGTAAATATTAAACTCACACGTATACAAAATGAGGGGGTAACTTGATCCCTTCTGATCTGCCCAATAAGGACCTTTTGCTTTGTTTTTGCCCAGAAAAAGAAACAATTGTTCCTTATTTTTGTCTGTATTTGGTGTAATCAGATCCCTCCACCACTGAAGCTCATTTCCTGCTGCTGGGTACTATCCAAGCTATTATTGAGTATTTATTTTTCCATGGGCCTCTCTGTTTCTAATTACTTTGTGCTAATGTTATGTGGCAATGTTGAGTCTACACCTCCTTTAATACCTGCCACATGCTGAGTATATTGTAAACAACACATTTTTCAGCTATCTCCTGCTATTATTTACCTCTTTATTGGTGAGCTTACTATTTTTGGATATTTAATGAAGCTGTTTTCTGATGGGGTTATTGGCCACGAGGGCAAGCAGACAGAAAGCATTAGAAGTAACATTAGAAGTAACTTTACTAGTGATGCATAAAATTGGGGAAATCTTGTGAGATTTGTTGCTCTTTTTTAATGGAAGACAGTGAGAATTTTGCTGCAGCAGAAGTGATAAAAGACTGGTGGTGCAGAAAAATAATATCTCTGTATGCTCACACATAAATAGTCTATGTGGTGCTGCTACTGCTGCTCTGGCAACAGCCACTTGTGCTTAAAATCTGTTTCTTCTTGTTTGACACTGGAATTTTACACGTGTGGGAGGTCTCTCATAAACTGATTTTATTTGGAAGACAGCAGCGAAAAGGTTTTCTGAGAAAAGAAGGGGGAAACCATGGAAAAATGGAAGAACATATCTGATATTTTATTTATATATATATATCTATAAAATGGATTTATCTAAGTATCTCAGCTGTACTAAAGCCTTCCAGAGACAAAGAGGACCGGATTCCGGCCGGAGTCCGGACCGGAGTTAGCCATTGGAGTGAAAACCCGGACCGGATTCCAGCTGGAGTCCAGACTGGAGTTGGACGGTTGGAGCGAAAATCTGGACAGGATTCCGGCAAGAACACAGATGTAGTCACCTGGTTGGAACGAAAACCTGGACGCGATTTCGGACAGAGTCCGGACCGGAGCCACCCAGATGGAGTGAAAACACAGACCAGATTCCAGCCAGAGTCCGGACTAGTCAGCCAGTTGGAGCAAAGACCCGGACCACATACTAGCCAGAGTCCGGACCGGAATTGCTCAGTCAGAGCAAAAACCTGGACCAGACTCTAGCCAGAGTCCAGACTGGAGTCAGCCATTGGAGCGAAAACCTGGACCGGATTCTGGCCAGAGTCTGGACCAGAGTTGCCCAGTTAGAGCAAAAACCCAGACCGGATTCTGGCTGGAATCTGGAATGGAGTCAGCCAGTTGGAGCAAAAACATGGACCAGATTCCTACTGGAGTCCAGACTGAAGTAGCCAGGTTGGAGTGAAAACCTGGACCAGATTATGGCCAGAATCTGGACCAGAGTAAGATGGTTGGGGTGAAAACCTGGAATGGATTCTGGCCAGAATCCAGACTGGAGTCACCAGTTTGGTCACTTTGAGGTGATGTATTGAAACATTAGCAGCCTTCTACTGGGACTGCAAAGATACTGCTAAGAATGTTTCCTGTTTTGGGGAATCTTGAGTTCAGTTAGAGATGATCTGTACTTGGGCAATGGTGAACTCCTGAAGGGTTTTGTTGCTTTTTCTCCCTGTCTAAAGGTGGAATCAGTAGGGAATCCCACGAAGCACAGCTGGAGAGTCCCAAGAGCATCTTTTGCTGTGCTGGTGCCACAAGGTGCAAGGGGGGAGATACTGGCAGTGGAAATCAAGCACCTTTCTCCCTCCTGAGCCCTGGGCTGGCAGATGCCGGCCCTGGCCCATCTGCTGTGCTACCATTGGTGCCGTGCAATGATTATTCCTCTTTCCAAATTAAACCTCTGGTTTGATGGACCAGGGGTCTCAGCTGGGTGGAGTTCAAGTGCTGCTCCTGGAGCACTAACTCCTGCTGGATCTTGTACTTAACCCTTCTGGAAACCGTGAAACAGCTTGAGCATAATCTGAAATTGGGGTGTTTCTGTGGCTGCCAAACTTGGCAGCAGCTCCTGTCACATCTGCAGTCTCCATGATGTTGGGTGCATTATTTTTCCCAACAGCTTCATCCCCATGACTGACACAGGAGCACATCCCTGCAGCTCTGAGGAGAAACTGGCCCTCACAAGAGCAGGGCCTTTCTGGGCTCTTGTCCAGCATCAAACATGGAAAATTCCAACAGTCAATCCTGTGCATGATCAACCTGTTTGGGATCTTTAAACTTTCAAAACAAACATGAACAAAACTGGTGATTTTACAGCAGATTCTATCGGAAAGAAGCAATCGGCAAAGCAGGTACCTGACTGAGTTATTGCCCACCTAAAATCACAGAAACACTGACCTCTGGCTTAAAAAAAATATTGTTTCAACTGTAATCTGTGTAATTTGCATAAATTTACATTTGAACAATAACAGGCTCTGTTTTGTGCCTGCCACCTGCATCACACCTGGCTACTTCAGCTGCAAAAGCACATGAAATTATGGAAGAATCACCATTTTTCTTAAGTATTGCTTGGAATCAGTGCCTCATCTATAGACTGCAGCTAATTAACCCCATTAAACATTTAACAATCACATAAAAAAAGCTCCATTTACATTTAAAACCAACCCCCTTTTGTGGTTTCTATGGCTAACACATATATGCATCATGACCTGATAATAGTCCTACCTGCAGAAGAGCTGTACCAGCATCCACACTCAGGATGGGAAGCTCTGGGTATGCCCAGTGGAGCTTGGGCAGCAACACAGGGACAAACACAAAAATGCCTGGCTGGATCTAAAGGAAAATTTTACTAAATTTATTAAGTACTCTAGATCCAGAGTTGTTATCAAAATTTTGGTTGTTCAAAGTTTAACAATATTTTCCAGCATTGCGAAAAGGAATTCCTGCCCTCCATCCTCGCTGCAGTTAATTCAGGGAAATACAAACCTGCAGGAGCACTTTGGCAGTTTTATTCCAAATCCAGCTCTGAAAGAAGTTGTTTTTTCTTGCAATCCCAGGCCTTGTTTTCCTGACTGGTGACAACCACACACGTGGCTGCCAGCCTGCTTTGAAAGGAAGGATAACAAGGCAGTGTGATCCCATTAGCTCCGATTTTTGTTGGTGCTTGTTCCATTTAATCACAGCAGGTTTGTTGTGTCAGTGTGGTGTAAAGGATATGCTGTCACATAAAAGCACAGCTCTGAAACACCAGGTGGAAATGAGTTTTGAAATAGAACTGTAAAGTCAGGCTCTTTGCTTAACTTCATGCAGCAAAGGAAACAGATGAGTTTTAGAAATACTTGCAGTTTTACCTTGAAAAACGTGGCTTGTTCAACACAGTATTAATTACTGGTACTGTAAATGCTTTGTAACAGTATTAGCAATCTTTGGGATTTACAGAAAAAGAACACCACCCTTAATTGTTGCTTCACCACTGCCTAGTTTTCCTCCCCAGACTGGGGCAGGACTTGTGCTGTTTTATTTCCACTGAAGCATATAAAAAGTCCAACACATTCTGTCTTGCTTACATAGATTGCTTCCTTCCTTCTGCAACCTCTGAAGCAGCAAAATGAAACAACCAGTGAGGAAGATGTGGCAAAAGTAGCTGTTACTCCACTGCTGCTGCCTCTTCTCTCCCTGGGCCAGGAACAGCTGCTCAAGCGCATTGGAAAATGACAAATGATATCCAAAAGGCTGTCAACAAAATTCATTTCCCTTCTGTAACTCTCATTTAGATTTAGGTAGCAGAAGTAAGTATCATTTGACTGTAATGAATTGTTTTGCGCTTTGTCAAATCTCTAAATTCTCTCTCAGAGGTTTGCCAGCAAAAACAATGCTGATATAATTTTTTAAAATTGTCAGGAGATCAAACAATTTAGTGGGCACACTTCAGCCTCAACTACCAGACTTGTTCAAGCACAAAGTCCAGTATCAGAGTTTAGATGTATCCCTGGTTTACAGTACTGAACAAATATGGCATTACTAATTCCAGAGTACACCAGCACATTGGAACCTGAGTAAATATTCTGAATAATCACAGAGGACACTACATGGCACTGAAATGCATCTACATGAAAGTTACTGCAAATGCAGTCTCACAAGTACTTTTTTCATAATGAAAACACAAATCTCCTTTGATATTATATGAAGAACTAGTTCATAGTTATGGGATCGTTTCAGTGAAGAACTCCCCACTTGTACTAGAGAAATACCCGTTTTAAAGAAATAATTCCCGAAGTCAAAAGCAAGAACTGTAAAATATACCATAAAAGGAGAAACAGCTGTATAGGTTTTATGGGATCCAGGCACTGTCAATATTGAAGGAAATCTCAGTCCTCTCCTTAAGATGCTTTAGCTGGTTAATCAGGTTTGTCTCCATCTCCTTATTTATCCATCTAATATAAAACTATCAAATCTTTGTTGTCCTCCAGATTTATGGTTACACACAGGAATACCACAACCAATTAGGAAATGCAGCAAATCACACAGAAAAAAATATACTTACCATCTGCAAGCCTATTTTTAAACCTAAAATAAGTAGAAGTAAACTTAATTCAAGTATTTTGCCATTACCTTCATATAAATTCACAGAAGGAGCTGGTACTTTCAGTCACAACAAGCTCTAAAATTATTTGTACTAATATGATTAAAAATTGATTAAATTGATTTTAAATTAATTAAAAATTGATTGTCCTATATACGTACTGGGCAAAGGGCTCAGCTTTTTCCTACTGGGACATTCACTGGTGCAAACTGAACAGCTGATTCCTGGCAGTGGAAGCAAAACTGCAAATCAGAAGATTCCCATGCTGTTTTCTAATCAGAGTTTAAGAAAAATACCAGAAAACCAACCATGCTCTGTCCAACAGGGTACAAAATCTTTATTCACCAATAAGTTAAAGTGTTCTTATAAATAGATGTTCTAGTCTTTTGTACTCTGCACAGAGCATAAAGGCAAGGTTCAGTTACTCCTCGGACTCTGATCCCTCCTCATCCTGGCTGATCTGGAAGTAGCGCAGCTCGTACGTCTCCTTGTCGGAGGCAACCACGCGGAGCCAGTCCCGCAGGTTGTTCTTCTTGAGGTACTTCTTGGTGAGGTATTTCAGGTACCTGAAAACCAGGAATTTCAGGTTAGAAGCTTCTCACTGGACAAGCCCGGCTGCTGTCTGCACTCCACCCCAACAATGTCATGAGCAGGGCACTCCCACAGTAATTATACCCAGATATAAAAAATTTCACTCTGACAGGCAGTAAAAACCTATTTTCACTACAGATATGTAAGAAGTTATTATTAATTTGACTACACAGTGAAATGCCAGTAACCAGAAAGCACGGGTAACTGGTTCTAAGCCTTGCTCCAACATAACAGATTCTGCTGCACCTGTATCAGCAAACAAAGAGGGGATGCAAGGAAGGATCTGTACCTCTCATCAGTGCACTCAGCTCCTGTGTGTCCTGACAAACTGAACAGCTCAAGACTTCACTTGGCTTAAAGAGTTTGCAACAACCCACATCATGCACAGACTCGCAATAATACAACCAATTAAATAATCAAACAGCCACCCACGACATTAATTCAGTGTTATTTTAAAGGTCCATCTCCTCCTGACACGCTTCTAAGGACCTATATGAAGTATCTCTATTAATATGCTTAGAGTCAACATTAATTAGCAATCAAGCCTTGAGTTTTAAAAAGTGATTTTTAAAAATCTGATACAATAAATCTGTTTCCATTACATGTTTCACTAATATTTACACATGCTATGAAGGTTAGAGCTAACATCTCTCCAAGTATCAGAAGTGCACTAATTAGAATTCATTTTGCAAGCAAGAACTGAATATTAATGCTTTTATGGGACATGGTTTAGTGGTGGATTTGGCAGTGTCAGATTTACGGCTGGACTCGATGATCATGAAGATCTTTTCCAAGTTAAATGACTCTGGTTTTATGTTCAACATTCCACAGTTCAAACCCCACAAACACAACAGAATGACACCCACACCAACCTTTTAGAAAACTGCTTCTCAGACGTCACTGTGATCTTGTTCTTCAGGCGTTCAATGTGAACGGTGTTGCCCAAGTTTCCAGTTTTCCCATTGACCTTAACCTTCTCCTTTAGGAACTGTTCCTGTTTCAACATTAAAGAAATACAACACTAGGGAATGGCACCCTAGGTATGAACTAGGGAAGGGACCCTAGTCAGGAAGCATCATTAAAAACCACCATTTACTTATGTTCTGACAGAAGTATTTACAGTGCAAGAATATTTAGCAGCATGTTATTATAAAAAATCCCCCCCACGCTAGAGCAGAAATTAATTTAAAACAGTTCTATTCGTGGAGAGATATGAAGCATGCTATAAAAACCAAACATTTATCTTTAAATGACAGTATTTTAAAGAACAGCTGATAGTTTAACTTATTTAGAATGTAGCTTTTCAACTGTAACTTAGTTACTGCACTAAGGCTTTCATTATACCATGCGTCACAAGTATGAGCAAAACCACGACTTACAAAGTTCCCGGAATCAAAGATTCCATCTTCCACAGGATGGGTCAGGTCAAGGCAAAACTTCCAGGTTGACTTCTTGGATTTGCGGTCCTTTTGCTAAAACACCAAAGAATTTCTCACCATTAACGAACAGCGTCGCAAAAAACTTTTATCCGACCCAAGGTGGGGACACGTATGGCAGTGGGAGCGCCACCTCCCGGCCAGCGCGGCTCACTGCAGCCGGCTCGGCCCGGTCCGGCCCGGCCGCCTCCCACACGAACCCCGCTCGGGAAAGCCCCGCTCGCACCGGGACGGCCACGGACTCCTCACCCGCCCCAGGGCTGCCCCGGCCGGCCCCGCCGCCGCCTCCCTCCCGCTCTCACCGGCGCCATTGCGCTCCCGCCGCGCCGCTCCCGCAGAAAGGAAGTGCAGCCGGACACGCCGCCCTTTTATACCCGCGCGTGACGTCACCGCGCCGGCGCGCGGGGCACGCCGGGAGGCGCCGGTGCTCCCGGGAAGATGGCGGCCCCGGGAAGGGAATCCCGCGTGGAATTTCCTGGCGCTATTCCCGCAGGAGGGGACGCGGCCGCACGACGCCTTCCTCTTCCTCCCGCACGATCCGAAACCGCCCGTCCCGTGATCTGCCCCAAACCCCTCCCGGAAGCGGCTGCGAAACCCCTTGGCAGCCTCATCGCGCTCCCACCATTGTAACCAGCACCTGCGAAACCCCTTGGCAGCCCCACCGCCCTCCCGTCACTGTAACCAGCACCATGTCCCCACAGCACTGACACCTTTATTGTTTCTGAGCAAAACACACACACACGTACAAATCTTTCCCCTGATCGTTTCCATGGTGTTGAGAACAGTAACAGAGCTTCCCACACAGACACCGGAGCTGCCGCCGCGCCCGGCTCACACCGATTACAAGGTCGGGTTTGTCCCACAAAGGAGCAGGAAAAGCCGTCGAGGCCTCCGGGAGCCGCGGCGGGCGCGTTCGCGTACAACACACACAGCACAGGACGAGAGGGCTTCTGGATACAGCAAAGCACAGCAAACATCTCCTCGGAGATCAACAAACCAAGTCACTCTCGGATGCCAAATACTGCAGGGCCACAGTGCGGGTGCTGGAGAGCCTCCGACCACCTGGTGCTGAGCTGCCGAGCGCTCCAGGATCCACACCTTCGGTAACATTCCCAGCAGATCATCACAATATCCTGAACAAGGTCTCTTTATAGCCTGAAGTTTAGTTCTACTGTAACAAACTACATTCTAAGTACTCAACCGAAAGGAAAAAAAAAATAATAGTGGGATTTATTGAATTTTGAATTCTGTGAGACTGACCTGCAGTAACCATAAGAGTTAGAACTGTCAACAAACTTGACTTCTTTACAGATTATGTAAAATTATCTGTATTGTGAAACTACAGACCGTGCACCGTTTCTGGGTACACTTCAGATTAGAAAAACCTGCAAGAGAAATAATGAACTTCAGCTTAAAAAAAAACAGCCCTGAGAACATGGCTCAACCAGCAAGAGCCCAGTTGTAAAACCATCATTACAAGCAAAAATTAGAATACTATTGAATTCTCAAAGTATTATTTGCCAACATTTGAGGCAGAAAACACTGCAGTCTTTCCAATTGTGTGAAATAGTAAGAGAAACTCAATGAACAGGAGCCATAAAAAACCTCATTTGGAGTGGAAATACCTCTCACCACCTCCCTGTGTTCACAGGCTTTACTCTAAGCAATTGCCATCAGCTATAAGAAATTTATGGTTTTGACACAATTAAAGTGTTAAGACAGTAATACAGAACAAATACACTGATAAGATTTGTTTCAAAGTAAAGCTATGAAAGGAGAACTTCCCTAAGCACTTGGTTATGGATATTAAAAATACACATCTCTATGGACTACTGATCACAAAGTTTGTTGCAACGATTCTGACAGGAAACTGAAGCGTCTTACTTTGGAAAAAAAATGCCTGAAATACATGTTTTGATTTAGAAGCAACTTTTAACCTTACTGAAACTTGGAGATTATGCTTCAAGACATGCTTTATGTACCTATGGGAAACTTCATGCATGATGCTCTGCACTTCCACGGTGTCTGAAGTGCTTCACGAAGACAACTAAGTATATAAGAACAAACCTATAATCAAGTACTTAATCATTTAAATCTTGCAGAACTGAAGGTTGCAGTAGAAGGACATCTGGAAGTCCCCAGGAGGGCTCTTCCAGCAAGCTGGAGGTCATGAAACCTCTATCTTTAGATTGCTGTAGTACCTGAAAACTCCAGTCAGGCCAGGACTGCACTTGTAGGAGCAGGGCTTAAACCAGCCCTGCTCCCAGGGAGCTCAGTCCAAGTAACTGCTCAGATTTTGGGCCAGTGACATCAAGTACCTGTCTTCCACAAAGGTTTTAGAGGACAGACAGGAACCTGAAAATAGACTAAAGCACTACCAGAGCAAGGACAAATTCAAGCCTTGTAGTTCTCAAGCATAGTGGAAGTGTTTGTAATACGGTGATAGAACTTGCATTAGTTTGATGTAGCAACCTCTGACTTCCCATTTGACAGCACACAGCTCAGCTTGCTGTCAGCATCATCAGCAATGATTAGAGTCACCTTCAGAGCCAACAAAGCCTGACTTCCAGGTATGAGCTTGATGGAGAGGCAGAAGGGAGCACAGTGCAGCCTAGCCTGAACTATTCCTCATCCACTTCAGAACTGTTCTGGAAGCATTTCCATCTAGAGTTTCTTTTAAAAGCAGCTTTGCCATTTCAGTCAAGGTGCTGTTTATAGAGTTCACCTGCAACATGTTTTGTGCTAGGCAAGAGCATGTGGCAGGTCCTACCTCTGCCAGGTGTCCCAGGTAGCTGTGCTTTATTACAAGAGGGTATTTATTGCTGTCTTTACCTTCACTGGTACTGCTCTCTCTGGCGTGGGAAGTCTGTGGACAACACAAGCTTTTGCCACCTGCATTACACCTCCAAGGTTTGCTAAGCCCTGCCCCAGTGTGGCCAAGGGCAGCTCAGGACAGTTGCCACGAGCCCTTTGGGGACTAGAGAGTACAAACTGTGAAGCTGAAAACATTTTAAGCAGTTAAGGGCAGCATGAAGTCCAAGTCTGGCTGCAAAGTAGTGTCAATTGTGCGTGCTGTCCAGGGCAGCTTCCGTGTCATCCCTCCATCAGCCACTGAGCATTAAGGCAAGTTCATGAAACAATTTATCAACTGTGAAGAGAGGTCTGAGCCATGGACTAAGGAAGTTTCCCCACTCATGAAGAGCCACCAAGTCTTAAAATTCAAGTTGAACGCCTTGGACAGGGAGCAGGCTAATTATCCTTCATAACTATTGCTGTGAAGCCTTGTTAAATTACTAAATAGTTAAGAGGCATGCATGCATGTTGCTATGACTCAGAACTCCCCCAGGACAGGAGCCAGCTTCCCTAACTAGGTAGCAAGTTATTTACTTCTATAGTGAAGCCATGGTTGTTCGGTATCGTCTGTCAAGTTAATGTTTGGAAAATACAATCGTTTTATTTTTCTTTAAAAAGAATCACATGCATTTAGTTTAGGCTCAATGCTACAGTTTGTCCCACTTTCTGAAAAATGTGTGGTCCCTGTGCTACAAAAATATGGTCTGAACCTGAAGGTTAAAACCTAAAGCTGGAAGCACTGCAACAGATTCCCATGAGTTTGTCACCCTTTTATAGTTTAAGATAAATATAATAAAGGAAAGCAATTGAACTGCATTTTTCTATTTTATTTTTCAAGTCTGACAAAGGCCTCGAGTGAAAGTCTATAGCTTTAACATCCATTCTCACCTTTGTGTCCCCTTGACCTATCTATGTTTTACCTACTCAATATTCCAACAGCCTGCCTAAACCACAGGCAGGCTTTTTTTTTAAACCATTTTATCGTTACAATAAGCCAACAAGTTGGCAAAGAAGAAAACAGAGGTAATACAGTTTAGTTGCACATGGCCACTGGGGCTTGGTCAAGCCAGCTGGCATTTCTGATCACTTGAGTTTCTTGGTCTAAAAGTTGTGATTGGCACCTACAGTTCTGCAAGAGTCCCAATCCACAAAGTACTTAAGCTTTAAAAAAACGAAAAAAAAGAGCTACTTTTACTGTCAGTTCTACCTAAAGATGTCAAGAAAAATACTATTTGTGCTCTAGGTCATTTTATAATCCTAGATACCTACCAGCTTATCTAAAAGCCCCTGAATACTGTATTTTGTCTGTTCATACAGACAAACACTGTTTTGCTCAAGCAAATAAAAATATATCCACTAGTAACACCTGATTGGTTTCTTAGATCCACAGCTGAAACCCACAGGAATGTTAAAATAGTTACAATTAAGGAATTAAAATCTCAGTGATTTTGAAAACTGCCAGTTAGCCTGCAACACTAATCCAGAATCCAGCACTGCTTTTTAACAATTCAAAAAGGAAATGAGGTTGCTTGTGAAGGCCAGAGCTTTGGTGACAATAAGGACCAAATTTATAGATCTGTGGTTTGTCCAGACCTGAGCAGTTGCCCGAGCCTGGCGATCTTCTTTACTTGCAAGGCTTTATGGCTACAGCACATTCTTCATTCATTGCACTTATGACAGATATCTGGAAGAGAAGACACAGAGGTGAGCTCCAGGCCACAGGAAGTGCTCCTAGAAGTTACAAACTTTTACATTTTAATATCTATCCCATCTCTTTTGAGTGCTCCAGTACAAATATTTTCCTACATTTCAAAGGACTAATCCCCACCCCTCACAAAGAGATACAAGTGGTCAATATCAGAGTATGACTTCTTCATTGTATCAGCAAGTGGGATTAACCCTACCTGTTCTTGTCTGCCCTCCCTACTTACCTGCACATCTTCATTGGCATTGAATTTTCCTTCAATTTCTTTGCCAAGATCCCCTTCTGGCAACTTTAGATCCTCACGAACTTCACCACTTTCTGTCAGCAGGGAGAGATACCCATCCTGAATGCCTATCAGCTGCAAAGAGAAGTTCATTTTTAGTAGTTTAACAAGCAGTCACCAGCAGGCAGTAGCTTAATGTAAGCAGAAGGCAGTGAACTCTACCTGTTACAATAATTCTTTAGTACTCTGTAACAGTTAATAACCTTATTTAAATCCATTTTTAACATAAGTTCAGCGGGCTGAGAGTTAGGGCAACTGTAGCAAAAGGCATTCTGCTATCAAGAACCAACAAAACCCTGCTGGTTACTTCCTAGTAGGTGGAACACTAGAAACCCCCATCTGTGTGATTTAGGAAGAGTACTCTTCCAGATCAGTGGTTCAGCTTTCTTCACCTGTGAATTAGAAACAATAACTGGAATGGTGTTCACTTAACAGCACTGCTTGTATAAAGTGTACAGAATACACAACAGTGTATTTTGTACACTTATACTCTATACTATAACTATAGTAGCTATAACTATAATACTATAACTATTGTAACTATATACTTCAATACCTGCATCTCTACTGTGAGATACTATCATTTACATTAAACACTAATAAATTAGGGAACATCCACCAAGCCCTGGACCACTTTGCTGTTTTCAGCCTAACCAAAAGCCTGGGCTAAGGGGAATGGCTATTTTGACAGAGCAGGTTGTGAAGTTTGGAACATGTAAGAGTAAATCAAAAAAATTATAATGTGAGAACAATAGAGAAAGACCACCAAGATAACACTAAGAACTTCTTGGAAAGTCTGACCCCTAAGACAGGCTGATCACATTTTATTCCAAGAGCATCAGCTGTCGTGAGGACACTAAAGGCTGTTTGCTAGAACACTGAACTTGGCCTTTGTCAAGCAATTGCAGCTTTCCAGATGATGTGGATTCCTGATCAGAACAATTCCCAGTGCAATGGGAAGATAGCAAACATGTTACAACTCAACCTGAACTGTGCTTTTAAGAGCTCATTAACCACACCACAGAAGGCATTACAGAAGTTGCTCCCTTCATACATATATTTCAGTGTAGAGTTCAGGAGGTTCAAAACTATTTGCTATCACCTAAAGCCACTTTCCCCACAAGGAGCAGAAAACACTTTGGCAAGTTAGAATTGGCATCAGATGCAGTTTAGGACTGGTTTGGGGATTCATCTACCCCATGTAAGATTGAAACTATAAATGACAATTTATGCTTAGATTCAACTTTAGTTTTGTGAGATCCTGATTCTCCTTTAATATTAATTTGCAGCAGGGAAAACCTCTCCCCGTATTCTAAAGGATGCAAATACCACAAAGAATCCAGAAGTGGCCTAATAACAATAGCTAGAAAAAGCATGGTATGAATTATGTCTATAACCTGTCATGCTTAAAGATTGCTACTCTGACCTCAGGTTGTTTATACACTCAGGAGCTCTCTCTTCATCAGTGAGTTTCGACAGTTTAGCAGTTCAGTAAATGCTATGAGTTCAGCTGTGTCATGCCTAGACAGGCAAGTCCCATTAATTCTGACAACAGCACCTTATTGAGAGGCAAATTTGGGGGTGAAGAGTTTATGTGTGGTACTAAAAGTATAAGACTTCATATGACTGTTAACTCACCTGGTAATCATTCCTCTTGATATTTGGAACATCCATGTTATGGGTTGATGGGCAAATATCTTCATATTTTTTACCAGTGAAGATATCAATCCCAACCAAATGGACCTGTAAGAGTAAAAAAATAGCTTCAGTTACTGTTGGTCCTGGAGAGGCAAGATATTATTTTCATCAGTATTGCTGGTTCTACTCAGTTTCTATGAGATCACTTGCAATCCCAGACTCTGCCTCAACCCTTTGCTTGTGGTGTGAAAGCATTGAGGGGGGCCTCTCGCTCTCTTCCACAGCACACTACAGAAACCCTACATGACAGCAAGACCAGCCACTGTTATCTTCCACTGCCTTCTGTCGACTTACAGCAGCAAGCTAAGAGTTCACAGTGCTTAAGAATGTGTTTATTTCAAGATCTAGCTGTTCTAAAAACGAGGCAGTTAAGGGGAAAAGAGGTGGTCATGCACAGAGATCACAGCAGCGCCCACCTCCCTTTATGCCAGCTGCACTGCTTACTGCAACTAGAACTTAGATGACCAGTTTAACCAGTTCTTCTTGGGTCCTTTTCTTCTCACAGCTGTTTCTGTATTTAAGAAATTGGGATCTGCTTATTAAAACAAGCCATTAAAAAAAAGGGGGAAGGAAAAGGAATTAATTAGGAAGAGCTTGATCTACTCTAGCTTGGACAAACCCCAAATATTCTGTTCCCCTATACATACAGCACAAGGCTGTGGAAACTTATAAATCTCTCTAGTCAGTGCTTGTAACAGATCTCTCTCAACTCTGATACACAACCCTAAAGTGTAGCTAAATGAATGAAAGAAGGGGGATTTCAGCCTTGCTCCAAGCTCTGGACAGCTGCATGAGCCAACTGCTTGGGCAGCAGGGCTGCAGGCCCAGACAGTGGCTAAAAACATCCCTGCTGGGACATGGGCACTCCTCTCCCAGCGCTGGGGTAAGGAAGAAGCTGTGAAGCAAAGGCAGAGCAGGCCCACGGAGTAACGAGAGTCCGCCGAGCTCTGGATTATGTAACACAGCATGGGCACTCCTGGTCTCACACTGCAATAGTAAAAGTCTGCCGGCACGGGCAGACACAGAAGTGCTCTGGTGGGTAGTGACAGCACAACCCAACCACGCCCTAGTGATTTCATCAGCCCCCCTTCCAGAACTTACTCTACCCCCACTACAAAAACTGCTCTTTTCACAATGAGCGTTCAAACTTGAAAAAAAAAAAAAAAAAAA